>VZTF01017495.1:1063645-1136148 GCA_013397755.1 Cnemophilus loriae | reverse complement strand
TGGGGTGGGGCGGAGAGCTTTATTAATTATATAATAAAGGCAAAAAATCACATCCTCTGAAATTATTAATCCCTCTCCCTTTCCCTGCAATGCATTCAGGGCTTTTCACTAAAATCTGTTCCACTTTAGTCTTATTGAAAGTGCATGGCCCACTCCATTCTGTTCTATTTCAACTGATGACCATATTTCAGCAGTGCAGCATCAACAGAATTGTTTCATATCAAAAATTCCTAAGGGGAAAAATTCAAAGCATAAATAAATAAATGAAAAGTTTGTGACATATGATCTCTCTCCTTTATCTTACCAACCTCAAGAGCTGCTTGCAAGTGGATTTTTAGCTGGGCTGAATGCTTTGCCCCCTTTATCTTGCTGACCTCGTTGCTCTACACGAATTGTCCTGATGCAGACTTTGGTGAGCCAAGCACAGTTTTGTACTGACTGGAGCTTCCTGCTTCCAGTCTCTGAAATGCTGTGAGGGAAACGTGAAATAACCAACCCTTTTGTCTACTGCAGACCAGAAGTTGCCAATGGAATGAATCATGGTTTTGCAATTTAAAGAAAAAAACTTCAGCAGCTTGATCCAGTACCAGCAGAAAGTGATAGGAGAAGCTTGGCTGAAACTTAAAAATTCTTCCAGTTGGAAAAAAATAAGTTGCTGCTTTGTTAAAATTTTCTGAGACAAAGTAAATCCCCCTGTCAATCTTTATTCTGGACTTCCTGTATTTCTTTGAAAATTTTGGCTGTTTTTTAGATGATGTCAAGAGCAAGCAGGGGTGATGGTGGGAAATAGCAGAGAGGCTTATTCCCAATTTGTAATATCCCTCCCTGTTTTACACAGTTTTTTTCTATGCTGACAGAATGAATAGGAAATGGGAGACAAATTTGAAGGCCTGTCTGAACATGACATTCGGAAAAATGTATCTAGATACTACAAGAATGAACCCAAATTGACTCTTGTCACTTTTTATCAGCTTTGAAAAGGAAAGTAAATGAGGAATTACCTTGCTGACAATATTTTTAATATCTTCTTGAAAATGGATCTGAGTCAACTTTGTCCCCCTTTTACAAACCTACTTTAGCTCCTAATTCTGCATTCAAAGATAAGAATAAAATATGTTGTTTAATAAGAAGAAAAAAATATCTTCAAAGTAGCAGTTATATAATAAAAGCAGAATCTTAAAGCTAAAAAAGCCCCCTGTGCATAGAGGTTTATTTTTAAAACATTATAAATTGTTGTCACTCATGAAGCAGCATTGAGAGTACATTGAACACCTAAAAAAGATCAAAGAACTTCAATATTCTGTCGATTCTGCATTTTTAGCTTAACTACTACATCAAATAAATTATTCTTTGGCATTTATTTGAATGTGAAATACAGTAATCAGGGCTCTAAAGCTAATCTGATTAAGTGGTTTATTTCACAAAAGCTGTCCTATCTCTTTTTCACTGAAGATTAGCCAAAACCTCAATGTTTCTTTTTCATAAATTTAAAATTCAAGAATATTATCTAATAATTATATTACTGACAGACTGTACACTGCCCCTCTTTAAAAATACTCAATACAGCAAAACCAAACAAATGGTTTTCTTCTGTTTGAAAGAAGCAGGATGATGGGACTGTTAAATTGCTGTAGAATTAGCAAAAGCCTAATCTTTTTCATGAGCAAATGTTGCAAAAAGCTGCAGGTAGAGTAATTTCCTTCCATATTATTTTTGGGGCTTCTGCTGTGAGTATAAATGCTATGAAAATGCAAATGAATTGCTAGATTATTTAAAATATGCATAACATGCAGCTATTCTTTTAGAGGTGAATTTGCTTTCCTTTCTCATCACACATCTGGTTTGTTGTGTTGTACATATATTTGTTTAAGATTTATATAAAACACCCTTTAGATTTTTTGGACATCACATTCATAAAACAAAAGTGTCTGCAGTTCTGAATCTTTTGAAATTCCTCTCGGAAAATAGGAATTTGCCTGTGCTCTTCCAATATTCATAACATAACACCAGCATAGCAAGACATTACAAAGAATACTTCATTGTTTTGGCACCAGATGGAGGTACACTTACTTTTATATTTCTCTCTGCTTCCCTTACCATGAGAACTAGGAAGTCCAACCCACTTTATTAAAAAATACTAATATGGTGCAGTAATGGTACATTATTTGTCACAAAATATGGTTTGATTTTCCTCAATATCATTTACTGCTTGTATTTGTCAACTCTGTGTAAATTAGGGCTTTTGGTTATGTAATCAATCCTTTTTTAAATCTATTAAATTTTTCTGAATGTATTTTTTTAGATTTTTTTTTCAGTTTCATAGCTAGAAAGATATTTTTAAATCACTACTATTTCTTTTATGTTTAGCTTTCATGTCCCAGGGGCCAGTGTGGAAAATACTCCACGAAATCCTACAGCGTGTTTTCTGCAAAACCAGCAGATGATCATAATGATCCCTTTGGCCGGAAAAACTTTTGAATGCATTGCCTGGCCATCCTGAATGAGGAACTGTTCTTCTCTATCCAAATCTGAGCACATGTGCTCTCAGTGAAGTTGATGTCCTATTTTGTAGCAGATAATTTGATTTCATTATAGAGATTAACAGAATATTTCCTGCTCTGGATCAGTTTCCAGCTTTTTTTCCAGGTGCAGACATAGAAACTGTTTTTCCTTTTCTGGTCTACCAGTGCTGTGCTTTGACAAGGGGGAAGGATTCTGTCTCCTCTCTGGGTTTGCTTATGTTGTGTCCTTAGGTGCTACTGAGGTATCCAGCCCAAATAGCTCTGGAGTTTGCTTCCATTTTCTTGTTCTATGCTTCTGAAGGTTGTTCCACCTTGAATGGCTAAAATATCTCCCTGCTGTGTGACTCTGACAGTGTTACTGATACACTCATAGGTTTCACACGTGACTTGTAATTGCAATTTATCTCATCCCCCTGCCTGCTCAGTGTTTTGTGGGAGAAGACTGGAAATGACTGTTTAGTATCACTCTCTTGTGTGTATTTAATTGATCCAGTGCTCACTGTTGGCATAATAGTGGTTAAAGTTTGGAGTAGGACTGCTAGAGACTTGACATACAAAAGGCTGAAATACTGGCACCCCATCCAGAATCTGGAAAATGAGGGAAATTAAAATATACCCAGTACAAATGAAAATACAAGATAAATTGGTGGGAAAAATTCATTCTACCATCTGATGATGTTCACAGCCTGGAGTTCTGCCCCGTGACACTCTGCCGAGGGCACAGGTTATTGGCTGGCACAGGCTCCAGGCGCAGATCTGTCTGTCCTTGCAGGCAGCACCCAACATTCCTCTTGGCTCTGAAACCTCCAAGCGACAGCAGCCCCTTTACCTCCCACCCTGTGACTGTGGAAGAAAACGCCTGGGCTGAAAGCAAGTGCTTTAATTATCCACTGGGAAGTAATGAGGAGACCGAGAAATGTTTAACGATAGGAAAAACAGCCGTTTGTATCATCTTACTAAGTCTAGCCATCACAGGGAGGTATTGGTACCAACCCTCTTGTCACTGCTGTCGAGTTTGTCAGGACTGTTTTATTTTCTGCAGACACGGCCCTCTGCCTTCCTCAGGGTCAATTGGTTCAGCGCCTTTCACATTTTTTGATCAGTTTCAGCTTGGAATTTTATCATACTTCAGTAATGTCACCGTGTGGAAAATGTACTTCAAAACTATTAATGTTCTCTGCTGTCCATGTGAGTCCTAGCAGGTACATCTGTCTGTGTCTGCCTGGGGAGGCTCATGCAAGATTTGGCTGATAAGCAGCATTTAGGCAGCAGTACTGTGGCCAGTCAGTGCACATGGGAACAGCCAACCTCACAGTGCTCATGTATTTCGCAGCTGGAATTTCTTTTTCAGGCATTTTTTTATTTATAACGGTTCGTATTCTTCTGTCCTTTTGTGTCTGTAATAGTGAGTAATTTCTGACATCTGTCCTTTAAGGTAGTTTAGTTTTGTCCTTGACTATGGATGCTTCATGCAGGGTATGTAGGAATAACCTCAAATAATGCAGAACAGAGAAATTTGCAAGCAGAGTGGTAGCTCAGCTACCTGGGTACCTTTTCTTTGCCAGTAGGCTGCCAGATACTGCACCAGAAAATAATTTGTTACAAACCTCATCTGGAAACAAGTTTATGCCCTGAAGTTCATCATTTTTGCAACACATGTCCTTTGAAATGTTGCATTTACTTCTTCCACTTACAGTTTTAGAGTGGTGTATCTCTGTAAATCACCCTCACTCATTTGAGTTCCAGGAGTTTTTTAACAGCTTATGTTTTTCATAGATTGCAGCCTTGACAACCTTGAATACTTTTTTCAGTTCTCAGAGTGGTTGGGGTCTTAGAAGTGATCGTTTCCTACAAGAGAGGTCAAGCTTTTACACTGAGTGGTTCTCTTTTATGCCCATACCACTCAATATGAGGAAGTTTTTCCATATACTGACATATTTCTGATTGAGAACTATGGAAGGCCTAAGACATTGCATGGTAGAAAATCCTTTAGGCATTCATACTACTTATTTAGAAAACTAGACTTTTACTTTCAAAGAATTTGCACCTTCTTTTTATCAAAAATCCACATGATTAAATACAGTCTTAAAAGTTACTTTTTCAGTAGGTGAAATTATCACTTGCTCTTCCTATTTCATTGCAACTCCACATTTGCAGGAGGAATATTGACCAGGAGCAAACCAAGAAAGTTGATTCAAGCCAGCTGAGTTTAATACAGATGCACCTTAGGATTTACCATCTGTTCATCTCTTGCCATTGCTAAGGAGGGGGTCGGGGCACCACAGTTTTAAATTGGGAGGGATAATTCTGTGCTCAACTGTCCAGAGCTTTGCTTGTCAAAATATTTTGTAATTTCTGTTAAATAAACAGAATACATGAAAAAAACCAGGGATTCCATACTGTTAGGAGACCCGGCATGGCAGACTTCACCAAAGGAAAGTTTACGGAGGTTACAAGCATTTGATAGAGTAGTCATCAATTTGGATTTGTAGCAAATTCTTACTCTTGGTGTAATATAAAAAAGACATGTTTAAAAATAGGTGTGCTTAAAATGAATATTTGACTGTCTAACAGAAATCATTTTGGTTCCAGTTTGCAACGTTGCTATATTAGTATGACCAGTTTCTTCTGGACACCTATATTTTTTTAAAATATGTTGAGAAGTTTCAGTGTTAGTCCTAAGAGTCTCTTTTCTCTCTAGATTAAATATTGAGAAATAAAACAATATATGTAAATATAGTATACCCAAAAGCAAAAAAGTAATTTCTAACACAGATGGGTTTCAGGTCTGCTGCCAAAGATTTTAAAATTCTTGTGCCAGGGGGTAAATTGCTTGAAACAGAAGTAAATGTATCCAATTACCCTTTTGAAATGATAAGTTTTGCTCCCAAACCAGCCATTTAATGGGGCATTTGAAATGAAGGTGCAAGCAATGGCCATCTTATTTCTCATACTCTTGAGATTATGATATATTTAGTGTGTCTTGTTTCCCTGTGTCCCCTAAATATGAGGGAAATAACTATTAAGGATCATAACTTGACAAACATTATGCTGCAGGTAAAAGTTAGTAATGGTTTGGGGTGGGTTTCCTATATATGCTCTGCATATTAAATGCAGATTAAATATAATCTTTACCATGCTGTAACGAGTGTTTCACTCCATCCTAGAATCTTCTGGACTTGCTGAGGTCGGTGCTGTCCAGTTTAACATCAGACCTCCCTGCAGTCAGGGACCAGTGGCAAAGCAGCAGAAGTGTTTACATGGCTGAACTCATTTGGAGGGTAGCACTGGATATCCTTTGGGTCTTCCCTTCCCTTGAGGAAATGAGCCGTGCTTGGCTTCTCCATTCCTCTTCTATATCAAATTCAGGATATTTCCATGCACGTAGAGGTTCTTGATAAGTTTATTCCAAGAAACTGCCCTTCATACAGTGTATGTCTGTGTCTCCACTAGCTCAATGTCCCTACTGTGATTTTTAGTACTTTGGGCTTGGCATTGAAAATCCATGTTTACAAGTACTGTACGAGTCCTTCTGTTGAAAAGTCATAAATACAGAATGTGATCATGCAATATAAGAATGTTTTCATATTGATTTTTTTTTGGTAGAAATCATAAATTGCCCAGACTACAGCTTTGCAGAGGCCTGAGAAAGGCACAGAGCTCTGGTAGCTTTGGAGGCGGTGTTTGTCAAACTGCCACCAACACTGCCAGTCCCAGAGCCACAGCTGGCACAGCCCTACCTGCCTGCTCTGCTTCTGGAATCAGGAGCACTGCTGAGGGATACTTATGCCCTAATAGCACCTCTGATTTTGAATCCTGTAGGGGTCCAATCAAACTAATTAGTCTTTCTCTCTTTAATTTTACCTGTCTATCAGGCATTGTCATTCAGCCTCATAGGAATTCTGTGCCTGTTAATTAGCAAAACATTGTGGAATCAGAGAGGACTCAACAATAGTAAGGAGAAAAACACAGAAAAAAGGAACAGAACTGGGAGCAGAAAAAAAACCAGCACAGGAGAAGGACAGAATTCAAGCACATAAGAGGTCCCAAAGTGGAAGGGCAAGTGGAGGGCAGTGGTCAGTGTAATTCTGATAGAAGTTGAATGAGAGATTAGAAGACATTTGTTTTACAAGAGATTTTTTTTTCTTATTGGGCAAAAATGAGGGAAGAGATGGTGTTATACAGCTGGCCTAAACGAGCTTGAAAGATTTCAAATATATTAAAGTGTGTGAATAATTTTTTATTATTACCCTTTGTCAAACAGTTTTCAACAATAAGGTTACTTTGCCTAATTTTGCTGCATTGATCTGTTTTAATATTCTGCCCATTCTAAAATAAAAGAGAAATGGAAGAGGAAGCAGACCTAAAAATATAATATGCTTAAAAGATTCTCATTGCTTAATGGTTCATACAGGCAGACCCCATATATCTCACATTTATGAGAAATTATTTTTGTATTTGTTTAAACCAAGAATTATTTATTCTGGAATTTTATATGCTCCTTCCTCTCTCATTCCTCCTGGTCTGATACAATTTCATTAAAAAAGAATCTTCTACATACTTAATGGTGATTAGTTGGAAATAAAAATCTGGTGGAGAGTTAAAATGGCTGGTGAGTCTCAGAGCTCTGACAGTTGTCTAAGACAAGGATTAAAAAGTTGAGAAGGAAATTCTGTCTTTTGTTAAACTCTCATAGGTGATTCAGAGTTTGCATTGGAAACATTCAAGTCTACAAAAATACTGAAGAAATTGATGAAAACTGGTTCTTCAATACTTAGCTTAAAGAATGATGTCTTGTGTATTTCTTTATGGTTCAATTTGTCATTTCACTGAGTCTACTGGCAATATGATTTAAGAGTCTGACAGACACATTAACCTCCTAATAACGAGTTTCTCAAACTCCTTTTCCAAGCCTCTCCCTTTGATAGGACTAGAACACATAGTAAATCTTATTTCATTTTGAGTTTTCTTGACTTACCCTCAAAACATGACTAATTTATTTTTGTCTGAACCTAATAGGGCCGATTCCGTTGAAAGATAACTGGGGTGGTTATCTAAAAAGACACAAAAAATGTAAAGTTCCACCTGCCTAGGCTCACTAGGCTTCTGTCTAGGTGATATAAACAAAATCTCCTTTCATGGAGAGAAACAAAGTACTCTGAAGTAAATGTTAGACTGACTGTCTGTAATATTTTAAAAAAGCAAATTTTTGAGGCCATAAAATAGACTTAACTTAAAAATTGTAAGAGCTCAAAGAAAAACCTATTAACTTAAATCAAAAACTTTTTCATATTCCATTAACCATCTCCCCACTCTTGATTTGGATTTTACCAATGTAAGTTATAAGCAATTTTTGAAATAGTTTGTAAACCTATCTTCTCAGGAAAATTTGGGTTGTGCTGAAAAAAATTTCTGACTTCCTGGGGATAATCCTTTCTGTGAGTCCCTCACCTTCTCACAGACAAGCAGAACTGCTGGAGCCCATATTTCTGTTAGGATTCAGGGCACCTGTGAAACTGCCCTCATCAGAGCAAATTATTCTGCAGTCCTCATGGCAGTATATGGTTGAAGAAGTTTTTTGCTCCAAGAGAAAGTGGGTAGTCTCACAGAGCTCCTTTTGCTAATAAAATTGTTACTGCCTTGTGAAAGATTAAAGATTTATCCTTCTCACTTGGTCTGCAAAATAACGTTGTATATTCCTATAAGCAACATGTGCAAGATGGCTTGTCAAGATAGTGACAACTGTTTCACGTAAGTCCTTACATTTCTTTCTTCTTGTGGCCTCAACTTTGACCATAATTTGGCTCCTAGAGATAATATTCTAAAACATGCATTTGAAAGCAGGTATTTAGAATATGAGGTGCTAAAATATAAAGAGAGTAAAGCAGATGGCATCCCATGATTTCCCAAGGTTTCATCTGCTGATTCGAAAAGCTCTTCATTCAGAGTTTCTCTGCGTGCAGAAATCTGATTCAGTACTGCAGCCAGACCGTGTACCGAATTTCCATGGATGCTGCTGGAAAGATGCCATACAACAACTACAGAACTCATTTGCACCACTGGTAGCTGGCCGTGTCTGAAACACGCCTCTCATTACGGTGGAGGGAGAACATGCACTGCCGAGCCCCACACAGGAGTGGTGCAGTCCACCCATATGGGTAATGGGAGAAATAATTATTTAGTGCTCATGAAGCAGACAGAAAATTAAAAGTGCTATAGAGTGGTTGCTATTAAGAATCTTTACAATTTGACTTTGCAATTAGATTACGTTATCACTGCATTCTCCTTTTGCTCAGTATAGGAACATTTAGGGAATACTTCAAATCCGTGAAGGCAGCAATGGCATTAATTACTTGCAAATGTAATTAAGAAAAACAATACTGGTGATCTCTGATGATCATGAAGTATCTATTTACTGGAGCAAATACAGTTTAGGACTGAAAATGTTGCATTTTAGAATATGATTTTCTATGTCAATTATAAATGATGTTACAACTTCTTACTCTTCAGACATGCCTGATTGCCTTACTGTAGATGGGAATGATCAGATTATGAAATGTTGGCCTCATTTAAAGCAGCGCTCAAGTACCCTCTAACTTTACTAGACAAAGTTTCATCCTTAGTCACTTGCCAAAAGCTGTAGAGGGAGTAGCTGTCACAGAAGAGAACTCATGAGTGTTCTGGTTAGAGCTGTGCAGAATATTTTTAGTGTAAATCAGAGTTCTTTAAAATGTTCCAGTTATCAAGCAAAGACCTGAAAGTGGATGGATTTTGAAATCCATATTAATAAAAAAGAGCATGACATCTTAAAAAATAGTCATAATTTGATGAAAAACTTTTGATCTCACATTTTATCTTTTTTTTTTCCTTCAGCTATTTTATTTCTTAGCCAAACTTGAAAGTCAGGAGTGAAAAAAAAAATTGTAGTGATTTTTCATATCATTCAATCTTTAGTTCAATCTTTAGTTCATTTACACAATCGCTTGACCATGACCTTTTCTTATTTCAAATGGACTCAGAGCCCTGCATTTCAGTTCACAGTTGTTCTAAGTGAATATTTACCTTAATCTTTACCTTTTTGTGGTCCACTGCCACCTAGTAAAAATCCAGCACATCAAAGATAACTCTGTGTCACTTTGTGCTTTGTGATATGATTCAGAGATTGCACAGTGGAAGACAAAGCTGTAGGATTCCTACTTATAGTGTGCTGTATAGTCCAAAAAGGAGCTGCACATTTTCATTGTTTTAAGTAATTGAGCTATACAATTGATGATGCCAAGACAGCTATGTACCCTGTGAACACAGAGTTGTTAACATTTCATTGCAAAGGTTCAACTGGTGCCCTAAATGGTAAAATACAAACAGAGTGTAAATGCAACAGCCCAGGGTGGGTGTTGGGAGGGGGAATGAGGATGAATTACTGCAGTATTTTTAGATGGTAGTATTCATAGTTATTTTTGCAGTGCTAAGAGACGTTGAAACGTTCAGAGTAACTCTATTGACATTGCACTGGGATTGCCAAGGACCAGGCGCAGCTGCTTGGATGCTGTTAACACTCTAACAATGTCATTTCTCTCTCAGCAGCTTCCTGCTTTGCAAAATTTCTGTGCATATTTCGTTGGGGTGGTGTTTCTTTGCATTGATCCAACTTCCAGCAGCTTCTAACAACTTATTTATCACAGGATGCCAGGCAGGATTAGAGCTTGTTGTTAAGACCCCAGCAGAGCCTTCAGAGCTTGTTTGTGGCTGGTAGCTGCCAGGATGCGTCTTTGAGAGCATCAGCTGGAGTGGAGGAGTGGGAAGGGAAAAGGCTGTCCTGGTGTGTTGTGGGGAGCAGGTAAGATGTTTGCTTTTTAATAATCTTTTTGATATTTGCAGCAGTGGTGTGGACAGGTATGGGAGTCATTCATCCAAACACCATCCACGTGCATATAATTACACTCACAGGAACTTGTACTTTTATATGAATTAATTTAAACATTGTAGTAACTACTGTCTAATAACATACAGGTTCCCAGGGTACTCAGAGTACTAAATTGCAGATGAGAATTCCTTGGAGAGACACAGGCTACATATCCATTTGCTGCTCAGGGAGGGAAAAGCTCTGCTCAATGTATTGTGTGGCTGTAGCTCAAGTTCTCTGTGCTTGCTCAAGAATTGCTGTGAAATACTTTCTAGGACCAGCAGCAAGTTCATTTAAGTCTGTCTCCATTAAAAACCTAGTCAGAGAGCTATGCAATTTAGTGATACTTAACACAGATTGCAAGTGGCTGCTGCCAAAGGTGATTTTTTACTTTTTCACTGAATACTGCATGTAAAAAGCAGTAATGCTCTAGTGGCAGCAGTGTAAGCCTAACTTTAGGTTAAGCAAAAACATGAACATGGGAGAACAGCAACGTTTTTGCGTTCTGGGCTAAAATAGTCTTTGCTGCACTTTGTTTAAAGTGGCCCTTAAGGATGTATTCAGTAGGACTAAATGAATAGGTATTTTTCAAGAAATAATTTATGATTTTGACCTCTGAATATTGGCTCCCATGCCATGTTTGTGTGAGAAGCTTTCATCCACATACCCTCGAGACCATGTGCCAATTCTTTTCTGTAACCTTTTTAAAACAGCTTAAGAATTAGCAATAAGGACAGGATCTATCAATAGCATAAGGGCAGGATTTGTACAGATCTCTGAAATTGGTTGGTGGTTGCCTTAGAGTACTGCAAGTATTACTTTTAATTTCTGTGAGGTATATATAGTGGCTTCTGCAATACACTGCCACCAGACAGTCTAGCACTTCTGGGGCACTATGAATTTTTCTGGTGCTTCTTGTCAAGTTTCTTATTTAACAAGAAGGGATTGAACATATACCTATAATTAATGCATGAGAAGTCTGATATTAATAGATGAACTTTCTGTGCACCTTTTGTGTATTTAGCCACATACTTAGGTAGTCATAAAGAGACAAAAACTAGAGAGAAAATTATTCTTAATATTGGACGGTTTTTTTATCTTCATAGTTATCTTTCAGTATTTTAGCCAAAGTGTAAATGGTCACATTAGGCATGTAAATTCCATCTGGTTTCTCTTTGCAGTTCACTCTCAGTTTATTGCTCCAATGCAGCAGGATGTATGGAGACCCTGGGAACAGGGTACAGCCAAAAGCTAAGAGTGTATATAAAACAGAAGTTTACGCTTGCAAAATTTTTCTCTCTTCACAAGTATTGACATCCACCTGATAAACTCCTCTTATTGTGCAGTTGAAAGAGTCTTAAATTCAACCCACCGAACAATTCATCTCCTCCTGAGCAACTCAAAGCAATTATATTCACCTTTTAATAGGTGCTGTGTGTTTAAAAATTGCTATGTACAACTAAGATATATGTGCCACGAAATTTTCAAATCTGCGTAAAAAAGAAAAAGTGTGTGTACATCATAGTCCTGTCAGGCAATGGGATCATGTGAGCTAAGAAACACTTATGTTAGAAAAAACAGGGATAGAGGTGAGGATTTCTTACATTTTGTAACTGGAATTTTTGACTGGAAATTTTTTTTCTCTTTTTTCAATTGTGGAAGCTCATTAGAAGTTCACATTTATCTCATGCTATAGTCTGTCTTGCCACTGATAATTTCAGATGTATGGATGGTTGAAGGTGCCTCAGATACTGCTGTTGAGTTGAGAATAATGAATATATTTATTCTAGCAATGAAAGTCAGCATTGCAACAGTTTCTGATCCTGGTGAACTATACACACTGATTTGGAAGAAAACATGATGTTAAAGAACGGAAACCCTCAACAAGATGGAAAAACTACTCAAGATGAAACACAGATGCTTTTAATTTTAAATTGTTATTCTTTTTTTTTCTTCATTTTTTTTTTCTTCTGTGGATGTGCATACAGAAGCACAGGACAGCAAAGGAAATAAGAATTGTATTAATAATTTATAAACACATTATAAAACATTTTTAATATGAGCTATCTGTACAATATGTGACATAATATTTATGAGGAGAACAGAGGACTCTGTGGGCCACAGAAAACACAATTGCAAAGTGCTGTCCCCCACTCAGTCGCACCCAGTGGGGGAGTGGGAAACAGCCAAGCTGGTGTGTATTTTTTTGTATAAATACCTGAATTGCTGTGGGCATCACCCCGGGGTTGTATACTCTGTAACTCACACCAGCATTTGCACACCATAAATGTCTACGCTCCAAATGCATAATGAAATATAAATAATCAGTTTTTCATTATCTGATTTTTATCACATACTAACACATGAAAAAAGGAGGTTGTCTCTTTCAAGTAATCACAGTATGTTAATGTTTCAAGTAAGCACACTAGATAACATACCTGCAGACATGAAGTATTTATCTGACAGTAAAAGTATAGGAATCGTGGAACAACACATAGTCATTATTAGAAAATATTGTATTCAAGAGCATTTTGGCTCAAGGATTGTGCTGTTATTGAGTGAACCAATTTCTTCATTTGCTGTGTCTGGGATTCTTAACTCTTGAATGTTAGACAGGACATTTCCAACAAGTAATAAAAAGAGGTAAAAAATGGAATTTAATTAGAAACACCTCCCAAAATTTGGCTACATGCTGCTTACTTCGTTAGTAATCCCTTAATGGACGAGTTGAAAACGAAACTTACTTTGTCATCTGCTCAGTTTTCCAAAACATTTGGATAAGGTTTAAAGTGTACTGTTTCACAACTGCCTTAAAGGAAAAGAAACAGTTTTCAGATATGAAAGAAAGGTAATCTGGAGAATATCTCTGGAGTATTCTGGAAATACAGAAAACCATTGAAATGAAAAAAATCCAGACAACAAAAATAGCAAAACCAACCACAAACAAACAAAAAAATCCCAAATATTTTCAGAAGGTTTTATCTTGGATATAAGACAATATTTGGAGAGACCTCACCACAACATAGTGAGACCTGTAACAATATTGGGTTTTAAACTTCAGATGTGTTCAGTTTTTTCCAGTTTTTGGGGTGGAGGAGGGGGGGTTGTCGTAAAGATATTTTGATTCGAACAGAACCTTTCCTCCTAAATGACCAACCTTTTTTTTTTCCCTGTGTCTGCTTCCATTGTGAGATGCAGGGCTGGGGTGAGATGCTCCTGTCAGAAAGAAATATCTACAGACCTGAGAAAACCTTGCAGCCAATAGTTAATTTGCTCATGTTAGTGTTAGCTGCCCTGAAATATTTGATCAAGGATTTATATGATCAAATTGGCATCCTCCACTCCTCTTTTGCAGACTGATTCTCTTCATCCGATGTTTATTGTTTGTAATTAGCTGTTCGTTGATGTTAATTAGACACACATTTTCTTGCTCTGTAATCTATGTGTGCATGCAAATTCGTTTCACTTTCCCAAAAGTGGAAATAGATGACTAAGCATTTGCTGTCATTGTGAATTTATGGGCTAAACCACAGCTATAAATTGAAATAAATTGAAACATATACTTGAATGTTTTCAGACTTTACACGTAGCTTTTGTTGGTTCTGGATATATGTACTTAAAGCTGGGCTTCCCTTAATTAATTGGGTTATGGAAGCGGAGTAAGAAATAGGTTACAGGTAGAGACAATTATAGGAAGTCAGTAAAGGATTGTGAGAGGGAAGTAAGCAGGTTAGGTCAGCGTGAGATCGGTGGCCCCTGAGTGGCATCTGCACAGCGTGCATCCCTCCTGCGTGAACAGACTGCAGGGCTGGGATCCTCCCCGCTGCAGAGGCACCCCGCAGCCCTGCAGGAAGGTTAAGATGTGTGGATCAGTGGCACACTGTAGACAAGAAATGGAGCAAGGCTGCCTGGGTTTGATGAGAACATTAGGCTGGAGTGATAGATTGAGCTGATATTACTGAGGGATGGAAGGCTTTATATCATAACAGAATGGGTAGACAAGGAGATAAAACAATACTATGCTTTGTGTCAACAAGAAATGTGAAATGTGTGAGGAAATGCGTGGAATTATAAAAAAGAATGAATGAGTTTCCTTGCCAGCACAGTAGTCCTTGTATAAAATCTGTTGTTTACTGCTTGTTTCAAGACTTAGAATATATTTTCTTATGCTTTTCATCTATGCTTTATTTGGGCATATGGAGACTGATTGAAAACCTCAGTTCTTCAAACACTTAGTGCTTTGTATCATGATAATGATGCCTGCAGTGGGAATACCAGCAATATTATAACCAATAGGGTTGAGGAGTAAGAAATTCTCAGACTTCCCTGCACTTTCATTTAAAAAGTTCATGCATCTTTAATAGTGAGGATCACATTGCAATTAAATACCTTACCAGTACCAGAGTGACTGTGCTGAGAAGCAGTGCTCACTCTGCAGTCTGCACAGAATTTTATTTTATGATTGATAAGATGCATCAAGTTACAGCTGTCCCTGGCTACTCATCTCAGGAGATTAGACCTAGCAGCAGTCTCAAGAGACCCTCCAGTTCATTCTTTTGGCCCAAGATCAATTAAATCAAAATTGTCCCTGAATAATATTTGCCTAACTTTAAGCTCTGTTTAAAAGAAAAAAAAAGAAAAGCAAACCAACCCACAAAATAATAAAAAATCACTTCTATTAACTCAAATACATATATATGTAAATGTTTATTTAGAGGACAAGAAGAGATAGATTAAATTGTGGGTTTTTTAATAGCAAACTAACCTGAAATTTATCCTTTCCTCTTTCCTCTCTCTCATTTTACCAGCTGCTTTGGAAGTCAAATTCACATGCTTTCGTATGTATATCCATCCTCCTGTGATGTTCTGTTATCATCCGCATCAATATTGTGTGGAGGATATCAGAATAATTAAGTATTCAGCACTTTCCTAGGCCAGATTTTGTCACTTTTACATTTTTTTTGATATTTCAGTGTTTTTCTTAAGCTGAATTTTCAAATTGGACTTATGTATTATTTTTACGTCATCTCCATGAAGCCATTTAGATATTGATAAATATGAATTTAAATATCCACTTTAGTGTATTTTTTGTAATATGATGAATGAGACAAGAAGGAAATATATTGGTTTGCTCAACTAAAAGATGATCTGATACCTCATAATACAATCCACAGATATTCCTACAAGTAGGTAGGAGGAAGAGTAGCTGTTGTATCCAGAGGATTATTTTTGAATATTTAATATGAAACTCTGAAAATTAAATCCACTTTTAAGCTGTCTGCTAAGCTTGGTTTTCTCAGATTTCATTTGTGCAGCAAACTTTGTAGAAGTTTTATTCACAGTGGGTATGATCCAGCCCTGAAGCTAAACAAGACTTCTCCTGCATCTGAAACTTTTGATTGTGTAGGTTTTGCCAGGAGAGAGTTAGAGCACATGAGCAGGGAAACTCTCGCTCCTGTATCCTCCACAGTCCCCCAAGCAGAGTAGACGAAACAACTAAATTCTCCTGTTCTTCAGTTGCCAGTAAATATCTGAAACCCATTGTGAAAGTTCTGGATCCTTTTTCCAAACTGGTCCACGAGGAAGTTTCCAGCGCTTGCACCCATGTAACACTTGTAAGGAAGTATATGGCATTAAAGAAGATGGTATGTAATAGGAGAATTTCAGGGGTTTTTTTGGAAGGGAAGAAAAGAAAATATAATCTGAGTTAAAGCGGAAGAGGCTGATCTGTCCCAGTGCTGTGTGACTGGTATCTACCTACAGGGGGTGCTTAGGGAAGAGCAGGACAGGAGAATGTTGGGATGATCATTCAAAACTTTCCAGTGCTCCAGCAGTTGATGGCCTTGTGACTTCTGTAGAGAGAAAAATGTTTCAATCCCATCTCATTTATTTCTGAATAGGATTGAGTGAATGAGGCAGGTTGTTGCAGGAAGAAAAAAGATGTCCTGGTGCTTAGTGACCTGGAGAATTGGTTTTCTGCATGCTCCTGACACACAGTAATTCCATGCTGGTTACTAAACCCACACTTGATAAGGGTTTACCTGAGCTGTGAATATCCTGGGCATGTGGCTTGGGAATGCAATATACACCAATGCTGAGACTTCACAGCTGCAACTGGAGTAAATTCTTCTGCCTTGGATATATAAAGTACAATATAGCACTAAATCAGATTTTGGGTTTGTGGCAATGCATCTGCTATCTCTGGAATAGGAATATCAATATGCACTTATCTCACATAGTTGTTATGATTGTGCAGTGAAGGAACGAAATACTGCACTGATGAATGTCATAGAAAGGCTCTGAAGAAATTAATCATTTTGTCCAGTCAGGGGTTTAAATAGTGTACAATAAACAAGGCATAATACCATACAGTAAACAGTGGGGATAAAACTGATAATATTGAATAAGTGTCAGCAAGTGATTTATTTGCATCTTATGCACTGATTAATGGTAGTTTTTTTCAGAAATAATGTGGGGTTTTATCACATGAAGACTATGAACTGAATTTGGTATGTGAAAGTAGCCTATCTGAATCATGATGTTCCCTAATTTTGGGTGCCCTTTTCTGACATTTTAGTGATTTGTGCAGGTTATGTCCTTGTGGCACACATAATCATTTCATATGCACTTAAATATCTCTGGTCCCTACTATATAAACCCTTTCTACCATCTTGATTGGAAGCAAATTCTTTAAGACTTTAGAGAGCAATTTTACTGGATGATGATGTGGACAGTCAAGTCCTATAAGGCCTAACTAGGCAGTGTAGCAACTTCAACACCATCACCAGCATCAGATTTTCTTCTCAGTTATGGAAAAACAAAAAAAACAAAAAGAAAAATCCCGAACCAAAACCCTTAAATTGGGAACACATGAACTTGGAGCAGAAAGATACAAGTTATTCGCTGTTATGACTCTAATAGAGTCAAGCAGTAACAACAGAGGAGAGTGGGATATTCAGTCTGTAGTAGAAAAATTACTTTCTCTTGCGAGTCATGTCTGGAAAGAGACCTCAACATCTTACTGGTATTATCAGTAAAGCAGCATTTTATCAAATGAGTCTGTTGGCTTTTTCACACAAGTAGAAGTGTGAATTTCCCAAAGGCCTGGTGGTTTGGAAGGTGCTATTTAGATTTCTTCTTATCATTATGTTAGACTTAGTCTGCATCATGCAGCCAGGCCCCAGATAAATGGGAGCTCTCTGGGGGGAAGTCAGGAGCCTGATGAGTTTCAAAGGCTTATTTGCCAAAATACTCTGGTGAATAGGCATCTAGAGCTGCAGTATTTATTTTTGTAAAGTCGAGAAAATAACCCTCAACCAAAGACCCAAGAAAACAAGAAAAGAAATAGCATTTATGTTAAGGTCCCTGGAAGGAACTAGCCACTGGCTTTACCTTCATTGGCACTGCAGCATGGCACCCTGTGGGGATTTGTGTGCATTTCTACCTTTTTTTGAGTCCAAATTTAGTGACAAGAGATGTGGGGATTTCTCACAATAACATGGATTTGTTCAGAAAACAGTATAGAAATTATATATTTACCAGCCAGAAGTTTCAACAATTGTAGGCATTTCATTTTGGTCATGTCTGCAGCAAGCACATAAGTTTGTTTCCAAGTTGTGTTGGCTAACGTTTCTGATTAACACAATCACCAAGAACCTGTAGTGAGTGTTCTAAAGCATATTCAGCTCCTTGGAGTCATACTAATGTTAATAAACTCAAAGAAAATATTACCACCCTTTCCAAAATGACCAGTACAGATTAGGAAAAAGGAAATAATTTCATCACTTTATTTGATAGGTTGTACTTTTAATAATGGAGTTTTATTGGATTTTTTTAATAGAATGTGATGTGACATTTTTAAAAAATAAGTTATTGAGGCCTGGTTGAAAACCTGATGAAGTGAACAACAATTTCTGTGTTGACCTCTTTAGGCTTTGGTACTTGAGTACTCTTCAGAATTATAAGAAACACAAAATAAAATCCATTATTTCCTCTGAAGTTCTTCTGAACCCTTCCAAGTGAAATGCATCATCTCCAAAGGCCTCTTTCCAGTGCTCAAAGTGTGAAAAGCTTCAGTCATTATGGCCTAAAAAAAGCTGACGTGTATTTGTCTCCTTAACAAGTTAATGAGGATCTAGGCGGATTTTTTGCTTACTTTGAGAATCCTGTAATTTTCATATAAAACTCTGGAGTGAATCAGAGCAGCTTGGAGGCAACACCATCTGATGCTGACCATTGGTATTGTAACGAGTGGTTCTCAGCAGAAGCAGCTCCTCTGCCGAGCAGCCAGAGGAAGGGACGCAAAGGTGGAGGTGTAACCGTGACAGCAGAACACACACCACATCCATCACCATGAGGGCGGGCACTAATCTGCCTCTGGGTTCAGTGGACACCGTGATCTTGGTGTGAAAATGCTATGTTCCCGTGTTCAAAGCTATGCAGTGAATATGTTGGGCAACATGCAAAACAAATATTGATAAATTTCAGTGAGGTCTCAAACTTTTCTTACTTTGCTTGTCATCTGAGTCATAGTTTAACCACTGTTATCTGGTCTGAGATTTTCATAGGCAAAATGCTGTTATGAGTTTAGAGTGAAAAATGTTTTGAAAAATTTGTATCTTCATGGATTCATAATTTTAAACGAATTTTGAATAGTAATATTGACAAGCACACACACACACACACACACACACACACACACACATATGTATATACTTTGCTGTATGCATTAACCCAGCCTGATTATACCTCGTCCTTCCTTTATACACTGATACTGCTACCTAGTGAGTATATTCCACAGTTAAAATGAAATGGCTCAGATGTCTAATAGTAATTGTGAGTCATTCCTCCTCTCCATAATGTGGAGTACAGAGAATAAATATAGTTTTCAGGTTTGGTAGTAAACATATCATGTGGCTCTAGTTAGAAGACCATGCTCTGTGGTTTTATGGCCAGTATAAACTCTCTCTATTGATTAAGCACAGTAATGTTGTCGGAGTACCTGGAAAGGCACTCAGTCAGTACCCACAGAAGCGTCTACATCTGGCATTGCATTTGTCTCAAAGAAATTCTGCAGCACTCTGCAATACATGAAACCCTTGGAGTTATTTTAGAACTGTGATAAGCCCTTTCTGCTGTCAAGGAACCTCTCTACAGCAATTTCAGTGACTGCTGCAGAGAAAGTTGTTGTGTGTTACTGAATGCTACAAGGCCAGTAAATAATTTAAAGTAATTAAACTATAAAGTGGTTTCTTTACAAAATATTAGTGTAGAAAATACTATTTTTTTATACAGTAAAATTTTAGTAGCAAAGTCTTACTGCAGCAATTAGCATCTTTTTCTTAAGAAGAAAGGAGAAGATGGAGTTATTAGTTTGTCATAAATTAGGAAGATGTGCTAACTACTAAAAATGAAGATTTTCTGTCATCCATCTCAAGTTCTTCCCATACAGAAATTATCTGCTAGAGATTAATAACGTAAACATTTAAAAACAAAATTCCTACAGATAAAACCTGTTGGAATAAAGGAATTTTAAAAGGACCATTAGAATATTGCAAATCTCACATATTGCAGCACACATTGCAGGCAGCCTGCACCACCCTGGGCAGGAAAGATTTCCCTGGGGACAAAGATTTGCCCTACTACCAAAAAAGCAGGAAGTAGAACTCTTGCCAGCTTTGAAAGGAAATTATTCTTTAAAATTGGTACAGAACTGCTGGAGTCTATGAGCAGAACACCTTCCTGTAATAAGCTTCTTGGACATGGTCAATAATTTTGTTGTTTCCTCTACTTTCTTGGGTTTATTTCCCCCTAGATACCACTTCACTCACATTCTTATCAGAAGAAAAACCAGAATAATTGAAAAAAGAGGATATTTTTCTTCTTTTCCTCTTTCTTGAACTATCCAGTAGATTTTTCCTTCTGTCGAAGAGAACAATTTACGAAGATAGACAAAGATTGTCTTCAGTTTTGTTAATATCTGCATGAATCTGTGAAATCTCCAAGGATGTAACTCATGCTCCAGTGACAAAAAAATGCATAATTTGGTTTCAGCGGGACACATTAAACATCAAATTAAGATGACAAAGAAAGGAAAAGTAAATAGGACAGTACATGTGGCTGAAAGGGTTATTTAGGCGGGCTGTGTGGTGTGAACACGGGGAGCATTGACAGAAGCAGCATGTTTTGCAGCACAGCTCAGGATTTGCTCAGCGTGGAGCTGAAAGGCAGGTTCCATTCTCTTTTTTGCCAAATATTCAAGTTTTCAGCAGCACCCTCATAGGAGCATCTGCATATAGACTATTCCTTGAGAATACACAGTGATTCACATCAAGTTGCTTTCATTCTGTTTCTACTGTTTCTACTGTTTCTACTGTTCTATGTTGTACACAATATTTAAATATTTAATGAAGCAGAGACTGGGACCATATCCAGTAGCTACTAAGTAAAGTAAGTCCCAGGGTGACCATTTTTATTTTCATGTTGTAAATTGTGATTTACATTTATTTGAACTGGTTTTACTTTTGTTAAACAGAGTCAGAAATACTTTGTTTAATCTGGATTTTTTTTTTTTTTATATTTTAGTGGGGGGAAAAATCATCCCAATTTGGTTCAAAATTGCCCTATTTTCATAACAGCAAGATAATCCTTTATCACCTCTGAGTTAGAGCCTATTTTTTCCACTGTCCAATCTGCCAGTTTAATCCTCGTTTTCAGAATTGCTGATTTCAGGTTATTGTCATTAACAATTAGTAGTCCAGCTGAGAATAGGAAAATATATAAGATGCTCCTTCTGAGCTTTGTCATCTGAGTCACTTTTCCTAAGATAAAAAGCCAAGAGAATTGGAATTGTTCAGCCTGGAGAGGAGAAGGCTCCAGTGAGACCACAGAGCACCTTCCAGTACCTAAAAGGGCTACAAAGGGACTTTTTACAAGAGTATAGAGTTATCTTTTCTGTTACATACAGATTTCTTTAATTTTACATATTACTACTTCAATTAAAAATGCTCAGTGATTTCTCAGTTTGTTTAACCACCAGATCTAAGATTTCTACAGTCTTTATAAATCTTTGAAGCCAGTATACATACATACACATTTGCAAATATTACCATAAGCATTTCCTTTCAAGTGCCATCTAAATATTCTTCAGTTATCATTATTTACTTCAAATCTTTAATGACTAGTTATAAGTTTGCCTAATATCCAAAAGTTTAGAACATGGTCTTAGAAAAGCTTTGGGAAGGATAGACAGTCTTCACTAAATCAAACAATTTGCTGGTACCTGGAAATTATTTGCTTGTGTTCAACGCTTTGCCTCATACTTTGATTTCATTTTCTCAAGATATACTGTGTCCTGAATCTATTTTGGGATTCTACATTGAAAAATAAACTAGTCCTCCTAAACAATATTTAAAATGACATTTTTATTATGTTGGCATGAAGCACGTTGCTGAATTGCTTTTAATACGATAATGTTTTGCAGTTTGCTGTGCTATAAGTGCAGTTTGGCAGTTGAGTTTACATGAATATTTCATCCAGAAAAGGCCATGAATTTGTAATTATAAATAGACCTGTTCAGCAGAAAGAGATGGATGATTCTATAGCTACTAATTTTCCAAGGAAATGATATGTAGTTGAAGACCAAAGGCAAAGACTTCCAGCTGCAGAGGGCCATCTGCAGATCACTTTAAGCAGTATTACACAGGTTTAGCTACCTTTCCTAATGGATTAGTTGGAGTTGTTTTTGATGCTCAGATTTTTGTGTCTTGGCTCCTTCAGCTGTGTATTTGCAGAAGTACTGGCTCATCAAGGAGGCAAAGCTAGGCTGTCTTCCTTTCTCCTTCACCCTTATTTTGTTCACCAGCTCACCCAGTAGCTCACTCTGGTTTAACTATTTAGTGCCAATCTCAATACAGACATTACATCACACATGACATGTTCAGTATAGTGAATAACTATTGTGTAAATTCTGTGAAATGCCTGTAATGCACTAAGAAAGCAACACTAAAACATTCCATCTTACTTTGGTGCATTTTTGGATATTCTTAATATGACTTAATTGCATCCAGTTTTACTCAGTGGTCAGCATTGCTCCTCTACAACTGCAAAAATATATTCAAATTCTTGTCGGACTCTCTTGTAATATCCTCTTTTGTTTTAATGTTTTTAGTTTTGTTTTACTCTGCTCATGTGTTGAAAGCACCTTCAGTGCCAGATTTTCCAAACAGGCACCGCACTGACTTTACCCATGAGAATTCAGCCCACTGCAGTCAGGGCTGCAGATCAGCAAGATGAGCCCTGATGCCTTTGGCACATTCCTAAGGCTTTCCCTAAAGGACGTGGTAAAAGAAGTTTGTGTGTGTAAGATACACTGACAGAGAGAAGCAGCACGAACGTGCTGCTGTGATTATTGATTGGGGGAAATGATTTATCCAGGTCAATTCTATCTGACAGCTGTGATATTAATTGCTAGGGATACAGACAATGAGAGATAGGGAAGCTCTACTGCAATGCTGTCTCTTATTATGCTGTATTTACTATAAACTACTCTACTGTTTTCCAGCTCTGTTAAAGCCTAAAATTTTGCCCTTGGCTGTACCTGTGCAATTCCCTAGAAGCAAACAGAGCTGTCTTGCATTAGCAGAAAAGTTTCTCTGTGTCCATATATGCCCACAGAGAAATTAACAGCTGTGGCAGGAACACGTTTAGGTGTTTCTGATACACATTTGGAAATATTAAAAAAAATAAATTAGAAAAAATTTATGATATGGAGAAAGAAAGTAGGAGAGCATTTGGAAGGAAAATGGGATGAATACACCATATGTATGTAATAGCTATATAAATAAGCAATAGAGAGGTAAGAATTGAATTCTTTCTTGAAAGCACTAAACAGAGTAGAGGTTAGAGGCTAATTTTTCCTCCATCAAAGTTAATGGCAAGGCATCCATTAACTTTAATAGGATCTAGATTAGCCTCAAAAGTGTTTAACTATAGCAGGATAAAAGAATGAAATGATGATGATGATGATGACAATGGAAGAAAACATAGTGCAGATAAATATATTGTTATGGAAAGAGTGGTGAAAGGAATAAACAGTGTTTTCAATTATCAGTCTTGGGCTTGACATGGAAGAGAGGAGAGGAGAAGAAAAGACAGGAGAAGAATGAGGAGGTTGAGGTTTATGCTGATGGATGATACATGAGATTTATACTGAAGGTTGATACAGGACGGGGGAGTGAGATTCAACAGTCTCAGGTTGATGTCAAGTAGAAAATGCCTTTGCAAATACCTCAGTGGTACATTTGCATTAAAGGCCAAGAGAAAATTGGTGGACTCACCACAAGAATAAAAATACGAAATTAATTTAAAATATACAAATAATAATTTTAAAAGAATGAAACAAAACACACACAGACAAAACCCCACCAAACCAAGGGCTCAAGAATGTAAAAATGTTCAGCTTAGGCTTACTTTCAAAAGACTGTGGGATCTTTAGCAAACAACATAACCTCTCCTTGTCTTCGATCCCTAACATTTATCCATTTTATACATTACATGTTAATGTTGTCCAATGGTTTGAAAAGCTTCTAGAATAGTTCAAAAGCTTCTAGAGTGCTGGAAGAATACTTGTTTATTGTTTGATCATGTTCCCAAACCTTGAAGAAAGTTGGACTCTTCAATATTTTCCCTACAGAAAAAGCAAACATGCTGTAATATGAAGTGGAAGCAAACAGCACTGTTCTGTTCAAATAACTGTTCCATTTTAGCTGTGTTTTTAAATCACGTGAGTTAATACTGATAGAAAACAAAACCACAGAGAATTATTTTACTATTTTCTATGCCAAATAAAAAAATTGTGTCTCTTGAGTTAAAATTTTGTAGCATCCCAGGAGATATTTCAGTATCTATATCTATTCAGTTACCTAGTGTCTATTTATATACCTGTTAATTTTTCTTGAATACTTTTTCCCTACATCTCTTTTCCATTCCAATTACACTTACAGCAAATATTTGATTTCAAAGGCAAGCAGACATTGCATCCTGTCCCTTTCTCTTGCCTTCTTAATTAATTTCTCAATGACTTTATAGGCAGATTTTCTTTATCCGTAGTGAATGTACACTTGATATCTTAGAGTGTCTGTGCTTTCATAAATATGCCTTTTCATAAATGAAAGGGTTTTTCGTAAAGGTTTTACTCTAAATTTGCTCAAAAATATATTGTAAAAGCAGCCTGTCATAAATGCTGTGGAAAGGTTTCTTTTTTGCTGTGTCTACATGTTCTCCTCCAAGAAATATTTGCATTAATAAAACTGGCAAAATGATGTCTCAATTCTGACAGACTGGCTGCACGAAAAAACAAAAACCACTTATCTTAAGAAGAGCAATAACCAAAACAAACTTGCCGTGTAGGTCAGGAGTTCTCAAATGACTCATTTTTATTTCATTAAAGAGCAGAAAACTGTCAAGCCAAATTCAAAAAGATTTTGAAATGGAATGGCTGACTCCACTTTGATTTGCATTTTACAAAGCAGAGGCTTCAAATTAGGCAGGAAGAGGGAATTCTTTGTATCAGAAATACAGGCTTTGGCATTTCTGTGAAAATCCATCCATACTTGGTGAAATAGTAAGTTCTTGGAAAGTTTCTGCACATACTTTGAGGAGATTTGCTAAATATGAAAAGGAAACCTGCGGCTCAGAAGCTCCCCTTTGTGTTGTCACAGGCACCTTCTGCTGCCCTGCAGTGGCAGCTCCTGTGGCCGCTGGCTGTTCCTTGCCTCTGAGCTGTTGCTCCCGGGTGCAACAAGGTGCTGAACTGGTCGTGCTTTCCTGACAGCTGCTCAGAAAGCCAGAGGAAGGCAGCTCCTGCGTGTGTTCTGTGATGTTGGATTGGTGATTTCCGTCTCGAAGGCAGGAATCTGTGGTGCCAAGAGAACAGTGCACCAAGGGAACACGTGGCACGGCGTTGGTGGGGAGGGGAGGTGGTTCTCCAGCTGGCTCCTTCACAGCTTAACTCTGCAGGCTGTAGAGGGGCTAAAGTCCTTTTAGCCAGGAAAATTAAATAATATAATCTTGAATCTTTCTTAGCACTTTCTAGTGATTTTTCTGTGCCAAAGTCAGTGTGAGCAAAAGTGACATGCTCTTTAAATTATAATAGTGCATTTTTAAAAATAATATCCAGAACTGAAGAAAATGTCAAAGTTTATAAGAAAAGTAGTGAACCACCTCCTCCTTCAAAATACAATGTGCTTTTCCTGGAAGAACTTTGCAAAACATTTTATGTTGCTTTTTTCATCATGCCATTCCATTATCCTGCAGTCCAGACGGTGAAACTGTGGTCAGCACATTAGGCTGTGACTTGGCAGGACGGAGTTCAGGTCACTACCACGCTGATGGTTTTCTGTGGGAACCTGGACCCTAATTAGTGTTAGTTTGGCTTACTATCCATGCAATAGGTTTAATTCCTTGTTACCTGGTGGACTAATATGAGATTAAATGCCTTAGATACATTTATATTCTCACAAGAAAGTTATCAGACAGGTCTTTGGATAAAAACCAGAACTAGTCAACCCTTTCATAATCATGTGAAAGACATTCTGCAATAATACTGACATAATTTTTACAATCAACTTGTTTAAGTGCATATTCTAGTTCTACTATGAAAAGAACACAGAATATATCATGGCAAGGAACAATACAATGATTATACCACTGAGCCGAGATTGCTACTCTGACTTTTCAAGAAGTGTCTGCCGACATGGAAGGAAAGAACAAAGCTGCTGGTGAATTATCACTGATGTTGGTATGAACATTCATGTTTTAGGGGAGTAGATAACACTCCCCCAACTGCAACAGCACAGGAAAGGCTTCCCCAGTATGAGTTTACGGTTTGCTCAGCTCTGCTATTACACCTGTCAAGCCAAGACAGCACCATTGTCAAGCATCATTGCACATTGTGAAATGTCAGAGCCTGGGGCCACAGAGGCATAACTCAGTGGAAGGACCTCACATGTAAGTTCACAGACCTAATTACGAGATCTTATAAAAACATGCCATGTACTTTGAGTTAGTGAGAGTTCATAGCTCACATTCCACAGTCTGATTTTAAGCCTCTAACTTGCCATGCTCTCATGTCATTTTTTTAAAGTGATCCAAAAGCTCATAGAAACAACCCCTTATTTTTTTAATTCCTTTAAACCAATAACCTATTGTGAGCCTGTTGTGAGCTTCTCTCTCCTTGTATCAAAGGGCAGGGCAATATATTATTTCAGTCTTCTACAGAGAAACAAACCTTCCTGGTATCTGTCCTCATCACAGTTGCTGTCCTAGAGACTGAGGAGTGCACGTGTCACTGACTTCTCCTGAACTGCAACGGGCCCAATCACATGTAACAGATTCTGTCAGCTACTTGGCTTTCACTCAAATCTGGTAGTTAAACCTGAAATATTTTTTAGTGTGCTGCTTGCCCTCATGTGTACAAAGAACTGATTGCCAGCGTCTGAAATACTGCATTTATTCTGCTGCCAGTGCTGGCAACAGCTGATGGAAATTTCCTTATGTGTAGAGTTTAATTGGATAAACTTTGGTTTTGATTTTCAGAATGCTTATGAAGTTTGATTAACTGTTAAAATGAGAGAAAAACTTTCCAGGGACTGCTAATATTGCTACCAAAAATAAGCTTAACACTAATTTCATTACAGGCTCCTGCTCTGCATAAACTAGGCTTTCTCATGATGCTCAAGGCAGGATAGAGTACAGTGTTTATTATTTTTTTTATGCTATTATAATTATGTATCCTGAGAAAACAGGCATCTTTGCAGCATCAAAGCCTAGAAATCAGTGTTGATAACACACCACACCCCACCTCCCCGCAAAGTCCAATGATAAATCTCAGGGACAAGTTCTCTCTGTTACCTGATACCTTAGTTTTCATTACATCTCTTTTCTTGCCTTTCCCTGCTATTGGACACTTTTCTGATTTAGCTGAATGGGGTGCTGGGCCACGTTGCCTAGGCCATGCTTTTGCCAAGAAACGATGGAACAGATGATCCTGAGGTACCTTTCAACCTGGGATTCTGATCCTGTGATATTGAGAGATTTCTGCTTAGGTCATGTTACCAGATAGGGGGAATATAGAGGGAAATACAAGGCAAGTATTTATTCCTTGGGGTTTTGGCCGACCTTGGGTTGGATTAGGTGGGGTTTACATTTTACCTTCTCACCAAAACGCTTCTCTTGGAGCTGTTGGCTGCCAGTGGGCATAGTCTGAGTCAGAGTTACTTCAGTTCTGCCCTCTCATATTCTACTCATCTGCCAAGAAAAAGTCTGAGATAACATTAATCCCCACAGGCAGTTTATATCCACTGCAGATAGGTTACAATAGGGAGGGGGGTGTTGCGTGCGGAGTTCTGTGCTCGTAGCTCATGCATGTACAGAAACCTCTAAAACTGTAAACTGGCACTCCACCACAGTGATGTTCAACTCAAAAAATGTGTTTAGAAGTCTGTAATGTGTCACTTGATAGTGATTTTTATATAGGATGATGTGTGTATGCTAATTTTATTGATGTGTGATGGATTTATTAAATTAAAATGGTTCTATTCACTAGGATTTTTTTCAGTGAAATTATTTTGCTGTCTTGTCAAATAGAGGAAATTTTGCTTGAAACGAGAGATCCTGCCTCTTAGTATTCCACATCTACCCAAACAATCTAAGTCCATTATAGCTTATGCATCCAACAAACTCATAGGAAAAAAAAATATTACGACATGATAGAAGTCAATCCCAAGCTCACAGATATTATTTTGTGTTTGGGGAAGTGTTCTGTGGCAGAGCTTCCAGACTTCCTGGACAGATCAGCTGTGCTGAATGACTGCACATCATCATTAATGAGGAGAAGTGCCTGGGCAAAGTCAGTTGAGGTTCCTTTGCATTTATCTGTATTCATTGTAGGAGAAGCAGCTCCATGTTCTGCATACCACAGCTCTCTTGCTGGCTCCACATAGCAGCAGCAGGAGGAGAAGCTGGTCCTGATTCCCTGTGAGTGAAACCAGTTTTAGGTTGAGAAGCCTCACAAAGTTGTGGTTTCTGCATTCAGAAATAGGTACTTTTAGTGTGTTCTGCAGGAGGTTTTCTTTACTAATAGCTGGGCTTCCACTTTATACTAGGAAATTCTAAGTTGAATTATTCACATAATACTTAAAGAGGTGTAATATGAAAGTTGGAGCAAGGTACAGGTAGGAAAGGCAATAACATCTTTAAGAGGTTAGTGTAAGGTGTCAGATTAGTTTTTATTGCATCCTTTAGCTGAATTTTAATGTCTCATGGGGAACCTAGAGATTCTGAGCTGCTTGTTTACCTTTGTGGATATGGAAAACTGTCAAAATTAGCAAATGTGAAAATCAGGAGATGGGGGGCAATGTCATATGTACAAATTCAAGGACTGCATTTATTAATTAAATGCTGTAGAAAAAGGTTTCATTTGAGTTCTTTCCTTGTCAGACTTCACCTTTTGATAGTATAAAATCAGTTTTTATTTTTCTGATCTCTGTTGTAGAATAGTAAGTGTGAAAATTATATACAAATGAGTGAAAATTCTCTTCCTGATTGAACATATCACTGGCTTTTACTTTAGCCCCTTCTACTTCTGCAATTACTGATGTCCATTGTTCAAGCATTTTTCTTGGAAAAGTAGTTGGAGGAGTTTTATGTGTTTCGTATTTATGTAAATTACAGAACAGCCAGGAGATCCTGCAGCCCCAAAGCTGGAGCCAGGCTTTGCTGGGCAGATGCTATTAGTGTTTTCTGAGGGAGATTTTTTCATTGAACACTCTGTAATATTTTGTGATAAAGTCTCCTTATAACATGAAACAATATTACAGGGTTTAGTAATGTGCGTTCAATATGTTCTTTATTGCAGTAAAAATAGGGAGAAAAAATAATATTAATTGCTTTATGTTATTCCATTCCAGAAATGGGCAAGTTGAGTACCTTAATGGTATGATAGACCAGTATACTTGTGGTTTTTAACAACTCTACCATTTTAATTATTTCTTGCTATATCTTAGGCTAAATAGGAAATTTTTGAGAGGGAGAAGACCATAATGAGCTACACTTCCACACAATAGGGCCTGAAATGAGTTTATGATCTTCCAATATTTTCTTACTGTAAATGTAAATGGCAAATAATTAAAAGTGCTGAGATTTTAAGATATGGGTGTAATATCCTATAGATAATTTAATTCTTTTTTATGGTGTGGATTCACTTCTGAAGATTCCTTTAAAAACATAATGTATTTAGTGGTGCTTCGAACAGATCTTTTACCTCCTCTCTAAAATAGAGTTGGCTCTCATAATTATTATTTTCTATTATAATTTCACCATTTTAAGGCCTCATATATGGGCTTGACTTTTCAATAATTTTTTTCCCAAAAATTTGTAATAAGTAAGTTGCTCATTTAACAAAGGAAATAATCTGTATTTTTCTTTCTCCTGTGTATGTATAATGTTTTAAATATCAAAAATTTTCTAATGAGAGCTCCTCACTACCACATTGATGGCATGGGTAGTGTTACTAATTAGTTTGAAAAAAGTCATAATAAGGAAGAGAAAAAAAGAATATTTAACTACCTTTGACTTGGTCTCTGACTTGATGAAATTTCTCTGAGTGCAGGAGCAGTAACAGAGACTTATTGCTTTGATTTTAGTTTTCTGAGAATACTCCTTCAGGATATTGGGGCGAAAGTGGAGAAAATTAATGAGAATGGAGGGGACAGAGAGAGAGAATGATCCCAAATTCAGCTATGAAGGCCATTTTTTCCTTGTCTTTTGTGGTAGATTTCAAATGTCATGGTTTTAAAAGTAGAGTCAATGAGGCTGTGGGTCTCTTCCAGCTGAGGATATTTGATGGTGATGATGAAACAATCTGAAATGAGATAAGTTTTGAATTGCAAAGCGTGTAACACGTAAGATTTGAAATTCAGGTATAACCTGATGCCAAGTAAAACAGTGATAAGTGATTATATCGAAGACATCTTCTATTGAATTCAAAATCCAAGTAACAATTTTTAGGAGTAGAACTTGATATTAAAATGTTGGGAGATTTTCAGTTATTTATGGTGCTGAATTACTCAGGTTATTTTGTAATCTGTGCAATACACTTTAAAAAAAAAGAATATGCATTAAGATCTTCTGAAGAAATAATGAAGAATGAGAATTACTGAAGGCATTAATCTTATTTTGAGAGGTAGGTACAATCTGGTCATCCTTGTTCAAGAAAAATGAACTTAAATGAGAACAGATGGAAAGAGGTGCAATTATGATGATTAAGCGAACAGTGAATCTATCATATGAGAAGAAATTAAATTGTGTTATATAATAGGACCTACTTATTTAGCCTGGTAAAATGAAGACAGAAGCACATGATTCATCTTTGTAAATAAAACCAAGGGTTAAACACAAGGAAGGGAGAGGAGGTTATTGCCATCATTTGATAAAAGTGCTTAAAACCTGGCATGAATGAATGCAACCTGGATGTGTCAGAAATCCTTCAGCAGCGTTTTTTAGATGCTGGAAGAGTACTCTGATACTGAAAAAAATCTGCTACAGGTGTTCTTAGTTCTTCCCCTTATTTCCAGGCAGGAGGCACAGCCAGGATCCCTCTAGCCTGGTGCAGCCTGTGCAAAGAACATGTCATGTTACAGAGACTGACACAAGTTTTAATAATGATACTTGTCTTAATAAATGTTGTCTTTACCCTGCTTTCTTATGTCATGGCGAAAGCTGCAGGGAGGATTTTTGGGGGATTTTAGTATTTTTCAAAACCTTGCAAATATAGAAAATATTACATCAAATATTTGAAGAAGTGCTAGTAAGCAAGTGTTAGGGCAAGCAAAAATTACTTGAAGTTCAAAAACATACTATGCCTATCTTAATATGTGATAGTGAAAATAAATTGTTGATGCCATTATTATTTTTTAGTGCATACTTAATACAAAAGTCTCCAGGAGACTGAAAGCTGTGAATTTAGTTACTGTTCTTAAAATGACAGCATACATGAAAGGTTGAAAATTAGAATCCTGTTAAGCAAAACGTTTTCAGTCTGTTGGTAGAGAATTCTAATTCATGGTTGCCAAAAGGACACACGTAGAAAATGGTAACTTAAAGGACATGAGTAAGCGAGGATTTCTGAAAGGTGAGTAATGTTAAACAAATAAGATTACCTCTTTATAAGTGAATGACAGAAGAGAAAATGCAATATTTAGTATCTCTCCATGTCAAAAAATGCTTTTTCTTTTTACCAAAGTTTTATGCAACAGATTTTTGTATAGGCTATCTGAGTAGGGCTTGGGTGCTTAAGATTTTTAATACTGATAAGTAGCAGGGAATCGGATTTGGTGGATTGTTGAAGAGTTGGATTCTTTTGCTTTCTTTGTTGGGATCATTTCTCTTCAATAATTTAATTGTTGATTCAGTTTAAAACATGTAAGGTAATAAATATTTCAGGTGGTACTAAAGTAAAAAGATATTTTAAACGACAGATGGTTGAAGTTGCTTTACAGGATAATTTCTGATAAATTGAATGGACAGACCAGGGGGTGGAAAATTAAATGCAATAGATTTAAGTGTTAAGTGATGCTCCTGGGTTTGTGTATTACACAAGTTAAGTGTAGTTGAACTTGATATCGAATAAGGTAATAGTCAGGAAAAAATGTTCAATGCATGCTATTGACAGATTCAGTGTTACTTGCCTGCTTCATTGTGTAGCAGCAATATAGGCTAATGTGTCCAAAGGGTCTTCTAATACAAAACTGATCTTGTTTTATCAGCCAGTTCATAGAGAATAACCATTAGGCTGAATTTCCCTATTTTGTTCATCAACTTGTAAACATAGAATTATCAAGGAATAAAAGGAACACATTCAGTGAAGTTGATAAATCTGGGAATATATGGTCTAGAGAGGTGGAAATAAAGTAATATGCAGAGAGGTTGAGAGCCCCTGTTAATAGCATTGATCTTGGAGGAAAAACTGTAAATCCTGCTTTGATGACAGAGAGTCTTCGAGGCAGGACTGGAGGGTTTTTCCCTACTTACTCTTCAATCATAGTATGTTATTTGACATTTCAAAACTTGACACTGAGTCTTTGGCACCTTCCAGAAGTCCTCAGAAGTGAATCCCAAGGAAAAGACATTGCTGCTACTTCTAATCCCCATAATATAGATGTGGTTAATTTAACGCGTGAGTTACCTCACTAAGATTGCTGTAACACCCTGTATATCTTAAGTTAATAGCATGCATATGTGTTTGCAGGATCAGGCTTCACTGATCAGCTTTATATTTAGATGTAGCTAATAACCCCTTCTGTGAGCTGGGTGGAATTTTCCCTGTCTCCTGTGAAATTTGATGTGCATTAGGAAGCCAGGAGTTACTGCTCTGTGACCACTCTTTCTTGTGCTGATAAAAATGTAGGCTCTTTTTAAAGTGGGCGCCTTTCTCGTCAGTCTATTCCATTTGCCAGCCTTTGTATCCCATGAGATGGATGGCTTTGACAGATTCTGACACTCTGAAAACAGTATGGCTTTGACTGAGGTACAGCCTCCCATGCAGGTGGGGAGGCGGCCACTGGCCACCTCAGTGGGAGGTGTGGAAATCAAACCCGGCCAAAGCTGACCTGTGATTTATTGCTGGGAATGGCAAAGAACTTTTGAACTCAAAAGAGGTTGTTTTGTCTTTATATCTATCTAAAAACCTGGGAGTGACCCTTTGAAAAGGGTTGTAAACCCAACATGCAAAGCATCATGATCCCAGTCAAACTGTGCTGACGATTACTACGAAATTACAAATACGGATGACAAGACTTTTGCTGCAGCTATAGGCACCATTATTCCAATTAATGTGTGTATTTCCTTTTAAACATTGTTTGCATACCTGTATCCCTTGTATGTTATATATTATTCAGTTCCATACAGCAGGAATATATGATGAGATAAGATCTTGAGGGTAGGATTGTCAAAATAATGAGTGTTTGCCTATGTAGCTGAAGATAAAAGAGGATGTGGCCGCACTCTATCTGAAAATCAGATCCTTAAAAATTTCCTTGATCCACATGAGATACAAAGGTGTTTTGAGCTGAGCTGTTGGCACTAACAATAGGAATTCTTTGTGGGTCTTTTCTGTCTTACATAAGCTTTATTTAAGACTGTCCATAATCAAGCAATTCTTGTGTCTTACTATTGTGTCTGTAATCTGTTCTTCACTGTTTTCTCAGGGATTAGTGATCATTGCAGAGTAACAGCAAAACAATGTCGTGAACAAAAGCTGCTGCCATATCTCAATGCATAGCTTAAACACACTGCTAATTTTTAAATTTTTTTGGCAGTTGGTGCTGCATTCATTATTGAATGCATTTCTCCTATTTAGATTAGGATAATTTGTATAACACTTTAAGAATGAATTATTATAATTTTTTTTTTAAAGACAGCTAGTATATTCAGTGGCAAGGGTAAATACTGTAAGCATGTAAACTTGCCATTTAGCCTTGATTTTTCAACCATATTTTACTGTCCACTGGCAGAAAAACAAGCAAAACACATCATGGCGTGGCTTTGTTGTACCACTGCTCAGCAATTTTTATATATTGTTTCCTTTTATAATTTGAGACATGATAATGATTTTTGCAATAAATTTTTTCATAAGTATTCTTACTGATGGATGATGCATTTATTTAAGCATCAGTGGACAAATAAAGTTATCCACGGATGACTAACAACCTTGAATAAATACCATTTCACTCAGCAGCTATCCATAGTACCTTAGCAATGCAATTACATGCCAGGACCTATTATCCCAATTAATGGACTGTTTTATATTCACTGTGCATTATACTTGAAACTCTTCAGAGGCCTGGCCTTCACTTAGCCAGAGGCAAAAAAGAAATGTATAACAAATCCCGAGGAAAAAGCTTTCATTTACCTTCCAAGATATGTAGCGTGTAATTATACTTAAAGCATAACAAGGATGGTCTCAGAAATGCCCTTTGATTTAAGTTACAGTAAAACTATATATTAAACCCATGATTATCAAATATAGCTATCTTGTTTTCCAAGATTATTGTTGTTAACAGCAAAAGTAGATATTTTGCTATCCTCCTCCTGCATTGTCTTTTTTACAATTGTTTTGCCAAAGGCTAAGTTTGAGGGTTATTTACAAGATTCATGTTGCTTCTCTCTTTCTAAGCATATGAAATAAGAGCATCAGTTCCTGGGGATGCTGCATTTGCTGGATGGGTGAGCAAATAAAATAGTCTACTAAGAAGTACGCAGTGCACAGTTGTGTTGCTGCTTTGTAAAATGCCAGCCCTGGGCTGTCTTTCACAGGGCTGGAATTTGACCACTGGAGTTTCCCTCTACTCCCTCTGGTGGTTTCCAAAGCTGCATTTCTAAAGCTATAAAATAAAACACAGTTGTATTTCTTCTCCTCATTGTAAGGAGCATTGATTGCTTCTCATTGTATATTATAGCAAAGAGGCAGTCTATTACATGAATTTATTGCATTTTCTTCATGATAATTACTGGAAGTTATCGAACAAGGCAGGGAGTTATCACCAGTAAGTTCCTGCTATAGCTGAGGAAGCAAATCCACAAATATTTAGTGGATCTAAAGCTGTAAACAACACATCCTGTTTACAGTGTAGTAGGAATTTACAACTTACAGTGCATCTGAGGATTTTTTAGGAATCATGCTCCAACTACTACAAATTCAGGCTTGAAATATGAACTGCAGTAAAAAATTGTCTTATGTTGTATCGTGCAGATACCTTTTGTTGAGCCATTAGACAGCAGTTAAAACGACCACTAGATTCACCATTTCCCTTATTCAAGAATGACATTACTATTTCATGAGCAGCTGGTTAGGGAGTCTCATGAAATCTGCATTCATACATTAATGCAGGATTGCTCTCTTTACATTCGGAAGAGGAATCTATCAATGGGAAAAATCAATAATGTACGTGTCCCAATAGGTCTGCGGATTCCCGTAAAATACAATCACTGAGTCATCTTTCTCTAATTTCTTTTCACAAATAATTTTTCCAGTCCCAGTTCAGCAGTAGCCAGAGGATCACTAGGAAAGACGAAAGCTGTCACAGCCAGAACGACCACAGAGTGCTCTTCCCAAACTTCCTGGGTGGGCCTTATTGTCCCCATCCCTTGCCCCCCCGTAGAGCTGGATGTGTCCTTGTCACACCACATAATGTCAGCCACAGAGAATGCAGAGAAATGGCCCAGGGCTGCTACAGCTGCCCTTGGATGCCTGGCTCCTGAGAGCCTCAAGGAAAAGAGGATGAGCCTCTGCCCACTGGATACAGCTGGAACCTACAGCAGCAGCTCAGCGTGACGTTAAAAGATAAATGCCAACAAGTGCAAGTGTGTGAGTTCCTATTTTTCTAATAGCCCCTTCCTTCCCTGAAACAAAAGGGGGCCTCAGGTGAGAGATGGTTTCAGGTCCTGCTGCTCTCCTCTCCTTTCTGTCACAAGTCCTGAGACATCACTGAGTGCAGTGCTTGGGATAGTCAAGATAGTTAAATTTATTTCCAAGTTCAAACAGCCTTCAGATTCATGCCTGGATCCATTCCATTCCAGCCATGAATGGAATCACCTCTCAAGCCACCTCTCTAATATGGTTATCATATAATTCTTTCATAAACACAAAGCAATGGTTTATAAACGTATGCAGAAAAAGTGTTTTTACTGACTTCAAATGCCAAAATTGCTAAATTTTTACTTATAATACTTCTAAGACATCAGAGAGGGTTTGTTAACATGCAGGTCCACTGTGGGAAGTACTGATGCATTTATAGAGCAGCCCAGCTGTCCCACCAAAGGAATGCTACAGGTGTAATCCAAATGCACATTTATTTAAATATGGAAGATAAAAGCCAAAAAGAGTTAAGATAAAAGCCAAAAGAAGTTAAAAGCCAGTAAGTTTAGCACTTTATCCTTAAATATATGAATAAACTAGTACAGAAGAAATAAAAAGCTAGCACATATATTAACTCCAATTAAATGTTGATGACTTTGATAAATGCTTCAGTCTCAATAAATGTAAGTGATCTTCACATTACTTTTCATTTATTGACACCCTCGTACTATTTTGAAGACGATTCATCTTCCACCAAAGACTTTTATTGCTATAATATTTCACAACTGACTAGCCAATTTCTTCCATTATCTTAATATTCACAGTTAAAATAAAGAACTAACATTACCACTGATGACTATCTATGTCATATACAAAGACAATGAAGAAAAAAAACATAACTTCAGAAAGAAAAATCCTGGTCGTTTTTCACTGTTTCTTACTTCAATTTCAAATATCACATGGAAAAAAGGGTTGGAAATATTTTTTTTTCTTCTAACCAATTTTTCTGGTTTTCTTATCAGTCTTTTTGCTTTTTGATGGCCTTTTTAGAGTGTTTAAAGTAGTTTAAAAAATTTTACTCCCTCGATAGAACAATTTAATCACTTTCATTTCTACCATTTAATTGAGAGAAGAACATTTTACAAAACTAAAAAAATTATTTTTGCTTAGTTCATTGTGGAGCTGAAACAAAAATTTAGGAAGTAATCTGTGGCAACAGTGACAGAATTGGACTGGTCTCTCTGTTTTAGCCACCAGCTAGAGAAGAATGGAAAAGTAGAATAATTTGATAGGTCTTTTGGTTCTGCTTCTGTGTTTAAATAGTGCCCTTCTGCCTGGAGAAATGGGAGGAGTCAAGCCCTTGACAGGCTCCAGCGTTGCTGTGAGGACAAGTGCCCTTGATACATACTCTGATTGTGGCTGAAAATCTGCAGGATCATAAATGTCATCCCTTCTTCCTGTCTTGCAGCGATTCATTGCTTTCCAAGTGTCTTAGTTACAACTGTCCAGGCAGCAAATGTATTTTGCTTGTCTGTAAGTACTAATTACAGAGCACTATACATGATGAGAATATTTAGTATCTCTGATGTTGGTAATTGTCCAGTAGAAAAAATTCAGTAATAATGGCAGAAATATAAAATCTGGGGGGGAGGAACGGACCTTTAAATAAATACGGATTTACTTTCTCCCTTCCACAGTTTTAACAGTATTATTGATACAGAAGGAATGGCAGTCTCCTGTCCAGAGTTTACTGGAGACTTACAGAGCAATGAACCTCCTTCTAGGCCCCTACAATCTTGTGATGCTGATAAACATATAGATAAAGAATGCATCTGATAACTATCACATATTACATTGCAGAATTAATATATTAAATAATTCAGTGTGTATTTCTCTGCTATACCTCAGAATAACAGGAAGGTTGGGTATTTGGTTGGGTTTGCTTGAAATTGCATAAAAATATTCATAGTATGTGGAAGAACAAGCTTTTCTATAACAAAATGAACTTTGGTGCCATTTCATTATCACAAAAAGACATTTCTAAGAGTGTGGTATTGTAAGATAGTCCTTTTATGGATCATTTTAAGGCCAGTGGGGCATGTGTTATCTCACTTTAACACACACCTTGTGGGGTTTTTTTTATTTAAGTAAATGATGCTTCTAGTCCAACAGCTTTTTTGTGTACAGAACAAACTAAAGAAGGTGAATAATGTGACCATGGGAATCTTTTAATTTAAAAAGAAATGTTTCTTAATTAGAGATAATGGCAGAAGCTTGGCAGGAATGCTTACCATATGAGCAAATCTCAGCAGCTCTACTGTGCTTGTATAGAGAAAGGGCTGTAAGTAACACCCTGCTCTTACTTAGCTCATTGACTTTTCCTAGTGACTTCTTCTAACTACCTTTTCCAAACCTTCTAATTTGTTTTTTTTTTTTCTTAACATCTATGTTTATTAAGGTTTGGGTGTGGGATTTGGGGATTCTTAAGTATGTTAAATTGAAGAAGCTGTCCCCTCATGGGGGGACTGCAAGTGTATAGCATGCCTGTACCTATTTTTTTAAAGCAAAGAAAAAAAGGCAGCAAGAGCTGTGCTGCTGGGAAATTAGCCTTGCCTCAGAGTTCCCACAAAGACAGGGGCAGCAGTGAAGAAGAGCTGAGTTTTAGTCCTGGGTTGCTCTGAGAGCTGGGATACAGCTTTGTCTTCACTTGCTCTGAAGTAATTCTGCTCTAGAACTGCCCAGAGAACTTTTTGTTTCTCTATTCACCTTCTACTTAACAGTAGAATTGCTGTTGCAAATAACATGTTCAGGAATGGCATCTGATTTTCCTTCTTGCAGCTGCACCATTCTTGTTTAACCATGACGGAATTGCAGCTTATCCACGACTCTGCTGCAGAGCTCATTCATCATCCCAGCCCCTGGTTCTGACTGTATCACTCCTCAACATGCATCCTTTTTTTTTTGGATCTTCCTCATCAGATATAAAACTTTATCTTCCCTTCTATCCCCTCTCTCAGTCAGCTACAAGGATGACAACTTCTGCCTCCGATCAGCCTGCCCAGCCCTTTGCTTGCCTTCATGCTGGCTGTTGAACCTGGGGAGGAGCTTTGTCTGCAGACATGGCCCAGCCACATTGTTATTCTGCCTTAGCCCCACGGTGCTCTCTTTCATGCTGTCCCAGAAAACTTGTCAGTGCTTTTCCCTGGTGTTCTAAAACCATCACCTACTTTTTTGGTCTCATTTTTCCTGTGACTGTTTGGTATATTTTGTCTCATATTCAGAGCAGAGATTCTTCTCCCAAGTGGAAATAAAAATATTATAGTTTTTTAAGTGTTTCCTGTTAGGAATTAATAATTTCTTGTGAAGTTTATAAAGCGTAATCACTAACAGTGGAACTTGTAAATCATATAAAAAAACAGGTATGTACAATAGGATATAACATACACCTGTCATTACTGTTATAAATGACATCTTTCTTTGCAGCACTTGAAGTATCATTTCTCCACTTTATTTTAGTATCTCCTTATTATATTCTGTCAGAAGTTCAAAGCAGAAAAATGTGAACTATTGTAAAAGGAAATTCAGGCTGTGAGTGTAGTCCTCCCTTGTTAGTGCTTCTTTTAACTACTCTGATTTGTTCTAAGTATAAATGACTTTGAAAATATTCCTTCCACTTGGCCATTCCATAGTAGTGAATTGCACATCAGCCTTCAGATTATAAGGGAAATAGTGAAAAGGAAGATACAATGATCACAGAAGCAACAAAAGATACCAATGCTTTCTTAATATATTTTTTTAGATACAGCTACGGTCCTAGTCAAAATCTCTTACTATCAAACTTCTCACTTCAGATAGAAAAAAATAACAAAAATAGAAGTGACTGCACATAAAAAATGTATTGCATAAGACATATTTATCACTGGATAAAGCAGCTGAACCCAGTATTAATAAAGATTGCTATTCACTTTTTGAATTTGTATGATTGACCACTTAAATAAATTGCTAGTTCTACAGAAAGTCTTGTGACTAAAAGAGAAAAGTCATTTACTTCAGGGAGGTCTTGTCGGCCTCATAAAATAACTGTTGATTATAATTATACAGTAATCTCTGAAATATTCTCTTGAGAAGTAGAGAGAAAATGAACAGGGAAAAAAATTACCTCCAACTGATACACATTACTGATATCAAGAATACACTTTTGCAGCCTATTGCATGCTGTGAGAAGATTTCCAAAGCTTGTTTCTTTTGCTAACCTCTCATTTCATCTGTCTAGTTACTTATACTATGTAAGGCAGAAAATATGCATTTTCAGAGTCACTTATATAAACTCGCCAAACTATTTTTGTTTCCTCAATTGTCATGCTCTAAAAAAAAATCCAGTTTTATGTGAGTGTTTAGCCCTAAGATAAGGACCATAAGAACAGATCTGAACTTCTCCAGCATCAGACGGTAATTGTTTCTGTGACTTACAGTGTCAATTTTCCACTCTCAATATTACTATCGTGAGGGAAATACTACTGGTATAACAATTGCTCTTGATTTTTAGCATGTTACAAATTCACTGCTTTGCCCTGCTGCTTTACAGAACAATAACCAGAAGAGCAAACTTATTTTTGTTCTGGTTTAACAGAGAAGCAATTTTTTTCCAGTTTTGACCTGGAAAATTTGCAGTCATTTTGAAAATCCTACTATGAAAAGGTCACCTCCCCTGGTCTGTGTTAGCTGTACTGGCATGTGGAAAGCACGTGCCTAATTACTTACTAATTAGAAAGTGTTTTAAAAGAAATGAAGGTAGTGAACACTGGTAGATACCACTGTCTGGTGAGTCATTGGAATTTCAGGGTAATATAAGGCAGTCTGGAACAGTATAAAAATCTTGTTTGTTTCTTGCAGAATTAAACTTATAGTGGAGAACCGTGGGCACATTTAAGATATTTCACATTGTTCTAGGTGTTTCTTATCCTACTAGGCTGTAGAATTCCCCAAACTTATAAATACATAGCCCATTTAAAGCAATGAAACTTCACATTCATTCTTTAGCCTGGAGGATTGTGTAAGCACAGAAAAAATGCATATCCATGTTGATATTTAAATTATTTTTAGTATCTGCTGTAAGACTTATTGAAATGAATGGCGTTCCAGGAGGGCATCGCTGTATCTCTCATTTAGTGCAGAAGCCAGGTGTGTCAGATCTCTGGCAACTAGAAACTTTTTTCTTAAAGAAATTGCAACCATCTGGAGAACTGTTGCTCAATCCTTTTAAGCATAGTGCTCTCTGTGGTGAATCCCACAAATGATATCTCCTAAAGGCAAGAATAAGAAGTTCTAAGCTTGATCAAAGTCTCTGTTATTTCTCTAATGTGAAATCCCAATGGAGTTCACCTGGAGCAACTTCATACTTCAATGCAAACTTCAGTTTTGACACCACTGACCTCAGGACAGCAATTGTCAGGATGAATCTGGCCACTTTGTCAGACCAATTGTGATTTCCAAAGGGAAGAAAGAGCTCCAGATAATTAAGTCTTCTGTTAGAAAAGTTTCTAAAATTAAATGTCTCTACTGATTTACAAACATATTGTACATGTTTATATTGTGAATCATGAATATCTGTATCTATAGAAGATCTGTATGAAACTACTGGAACTATCTATGCATTTTATCTATAGTGAAAACATCAAAATCTGATACTACAGAGTAAACAAGAAGTGTATGTCTAAAATTTACAAGTCTAGAAATGTTTTAGTTCTTTATAGAGGTCAAGAGTGATTGGCCACAAATCAAAAAATAGCTAGAAACAAACTAAGATTCACCAGTACCAGACTGATTTGCTAGAAGTGAATTTGCATGTGTTACATGTGTCCAGATGTTCTTTTCAGCTCATTACTGGAAAACAGCCCAATTTGTCTAAATCACATTTAATATATAGCAGTTTGTGGCAGGTGTAAAGAAAAAAAATATATATCTTGCAAATCTTCCATGGTATTCTCTATATAATTAAAATTGGTTTTGTAAATGACCTTAATAGTATTTAAAAAGGGTAGGAGACAAAAACATAACTTGATAATGAGCAATTACTTACAAATTAAAAAGCTATTGCATGTAAGCTTCCTGTTTTCAACTCCAAAAGATACTGGCCACACAGATTAAAGGAGGGGTTTCTGTGGATATTATGAAGCCACTTTTTTGATATGCCCTTCATGGTTAGCATGAATTCTCAGTGTGGATAACTTCTTGACCTTAATAATCATTGCCAACAGTTTAAATGGAGTTTGTAGGATGAAGAGTGAGTTTGGGCAGCAATCTGAGAGTATTTTGGTTCTTTTCCTGGCATAACCACCTTGTGACAGTATCAGCAAAAGCGCTGCATTGGAAGAGCGCTGACAGCTTGAGAGGACTCAGGTGCTCTTGCCTGTGCTGGCACTGCTGGACCTCAGCAGCTCCTACCAGAGCTCTGCAGGGGGAACACCCTGTGCATTGAGAGATCTCTGGCTTTATCGAAGCTGTTGTTTCCAGTACACACAATCCACAGTCTGTTTCCTTGGAAGGCAAGTTCTGTTGTCTCTTATCCAGTTATTCTTCAGTGGTGTTCATGGAAGGTAATGGACAGAACACTGCACCAGGTCTCGAGGGACTTCTTTGTGCCTTGCCTGGGGATACTGATAACTTATCTCTTGCAAAGTCCTTTGAGATTTGGAAATATAAACCTCCAAATATTGGCTAGTTGTTACCATGTTGTTACCGTTATTCAGTGAGGGGATGAAGTTCCTGATACTGAATTCACAAATATTTAGCAAATTCCAGTGCAATTTAAGAATATGGTTTTCTATTTACTTTAGAAATTCTCTACAATGTCTCATGCAGTATAAGAATAACACAGAGTATATTAAAATATGAAGGTAGCTATTGTTAACATCTCAATGAATATATGAACATATAGTGAGATAATTTTTAATCAATTTAGCATTTTTTGATCATTCTGTGAACTCACCTTATGCTATAAAGGGAGATGGATTATATGTGGTGTTTGTTAGAGGTAAGAGATTGACACAGTGGCTCAGGCTGTTGGTCTAAACACATCTTCAGTCAGCCTTGAGTTATTCCTTACAACTGACATCCTCTTGATGGCTTTGAGACAGATGTCCAGTACTGAACTAGACAGAAGTGCAATTAATATTGAACAAATATAGGAGTTGCATCTTGTCTCTATGTTGATTCAACCTGTTTCTCTAGAACAAATTATTTGAATTTCTACTGCATTAGCAACAGCAGACTGTTTGGAAAGAGATTTCTGAGGTCAGACATGCCACCTGGCAAATGGTGGAGAAGTTTGTTGGGAAAATGCATCAAAATTGCAGAGAATTATTTTAATGAGGACAAGATATCACATAGAATCATAGAATCTAAAAGCACTCTTGTTTTCTTTATTTAATATTATAGTGGTGTTTATTTGCTATAATGTTTAAATAAGAATAGTTAACATTCATTTCAAAATGAAAAAAGATCTTTTTCCTGTAATTTTCAGTGCAATAAACTTAATGTTAGAACCTGAGTGCAGTTGTACTGAAATCTGTGAAGAGCTCCTAGGTAAAAGAGCTTTTCTCTAATGGCCAGTGAGCCATCCTATCCCCTTCTTGAGTACCAGATATGAAGATATTGTCTCTAGGGCTGTACAGCAAATGAAACCTTTGGCAGGGAAGCAGATATTCTGCTCTGAGTTTATTGCTCTGGAGCTCTGAACTTCCCAGCCCTGCAGTGCTACTGCAGAGGACCCAGAAAGTTACACTGTAGGTAGAGGCTGCAAATATCATTCACTGTCTGGACTTCTATGGGAAAATTGAATATACTTTTTCTGTGAGAATGTCTGGATATGTGTTGATTTATGCCCTTTTTCACCTACAGCCCAGTTTATTTTCTCGGAATTCTGACTTACGAATATTTTTGTATCTGCACAGCCTGAAATACATAAATATATTTTTTGTTATGCAGTTTTAATGACATTTTTCTACATAAAATAAGAATATATGCTGTTTATGAGCATCTGTTACTTCTGGAATCAGCTTGGTAAAGGACATTTTGTGTTTAGTAATCCAGCAATTCCTGTAGTTAAACTTTCAGAAAAACAGTTATTTTTTCCATGCAAATAAAGCAGTGAAGGGTTTTTTTGTCAAAACATAGTTGTTTGTTATTCCTTTTACAAGATATATAGTCTTGTTTTGGTCATGATTGCTCATGCAACCATATGGGAGTTTGTTCATATTCTAGTTGAGCTAAAATCTGTTGCCATGTGTTTGCCTACTCATAGTAATTTTTTTAAGGCTTGTCTATTTTTCACAGCTAAATTTAATCTAAATTTGTTGGTTTTCTTTTTATGAAAGATAAATTATCAAGTCAGATGTTTACTGTTTAGGACAGTAAACAACAGAGAAGTTAGTTACTTTGTTGTTTTGCTTCTCAACAAAGTTCTTAAATAACAAGTTCCTAAAACTATTTTTTAAGCAGGACTGATTATTAGTAGTAGCGGTAGTACTGAAAGCCACTGGTAATGATAAAAATGGCAGGGCCAGAGATATCCAGGCTTAAATATCCCATGGTCATTGAATTTCACAATCTTGAAATAAACAGCTGATTTCTTACATGTCCTTCAACCTGTCTGAGCTTTATGGAGAGGCATGCAGGGGTCCGTGGAGAAATGTGGAAGGCTTTAAGGGACAGGGTATTTACAGCAATGCAACAGTCAGACTTGCTGATGGTTCCATGCTGTGGAAGAGGAGGTAAATACTAGGATCATCATGAAACTCAGCTCTTTTTCTGTCTTTTTTTTCTTTTTTCTTTCTCTCCTTTGTGTGTGTGTGTGTGAAATGTCCTTTTAATCTTGCTCTATTGGATAAATCAGTCATTTAAGCAGTGGAGAAAAACTGCTCAATTCTTGGTTTATTTTGTTTGCTTCCAAGGAGCTACCTAACAACACCCTGTAGCAGACACACCAATTTTAGATGCACATTGACTTCATTTACCAAACGTTCTCTAAGAATAAATCTCAACTTTTACAATTTAGTTTTGTTTACTTGTATCCTTACTTACATGTATATGAAAGAAGAGCTTTTTTTTTAAGCAACGTATTGTTGTTCTGATATATCACTGTTGCTCAACAAATCTGGTAGAGTTGTGTGAGGGCTTTGTGTGGCACGTAGGCACCCAGCTGGAAGAGCCTGTCTGTGTGGGAGTGTTGTAGTGCTCATACTCATTAGTTTCCTTTGCAATTCAGTGAGCTCAGTTAGACTGAAAAGAAGTCTGTCAAACAAAACGTGAAACCGGTGACTGACTGAGAAACAGTTTGAAGTAAGGAAGGCAGAATAAATGATGTAAATTCCCAATAAGCTACCAAGCTGACTATATTACCCCAATCTGAAACATAACAATGTAGTATCACCATTCTCTGTTTTTTCATAGGTCTAGGATGAGACAAAAGTATTCCAAGCAAACCAAAATTATAGGTAGTGAACACAATTTTGAAAATTATATGAATGGAACAGAAGGATAAAAATAAATATTAAAACAAACAAAAACTAAGCACCAGATCTTTAGCTGTCAGGAGTCTTGGGATCTAATGAGTGCTGCTTCTGAGAACAGAGGGCGCTTTGAAGTTTAAATTTATTCAGGTCTTATAGAAATGTGTGTCAAAAGATTATACAGATATTCCTGTATTAAGCAGCACTGCTGTAGATGCTGGTTCTTCCACACCCCGATGGACCCCAAACCAGTTGGACAGCAACACGTTACTGTCAGTGCCATACTTCATTAATAACAAAATTCACTTATTCCAACCAATCCTGCTTGAAATTTTTTGAGGAGTCAGTTTTTCCAGTTAGGAGAAAATAATTTTGAAGAGACATGAGGGGAATTTGTTTCTAAGGTTGTTTCTATTTAGCTATTGGAGCAATTTAGCCCAAAATTAGATATCAGGAAGTCAGGTCTGTATATACAAAAGGCGTTACTGTTGCAACGCTTTCAGTTGAATTTTCTGTCTTTTTTTATTTCAGTTAATCTTTCTGTTCTCAACACCTTTGAAAGCACAGGGGGCTCCAAGCATTGGTAACAATAAGAAATCACAAGTTAATGACTGAACTATCCCTGCTAGTCATCACGGCTCCACTACACAATCCCTTGACTTTTCTGCCACAGACTTGTCATGAAAAGCACTGGAGGGCAATTGACCATTGTGATTTTTTATAGCATGTCACAACTGCAGAAACATCTGTGCACATAGAGCATACTAAAAATTCACTGACAAGACCATAAATCATTGAAGTGCTAAACCCTGAAATATCAGTTTTGCAGTCAGTCATTAAACAAAACTCATAATCTAAGAAATTATACATTCCAGTCTAAAATGCAATATTTCACCTCACATATATAACGCTAGGTACTCACCATTCCTTCTCTTTTGCAAAACACAAGCCTTGTCAACAAAGATATTCCTGTCAGGGTGACTAAAGGGGCTCTATCCATCATTCTCTTGTCAGAAACAGATACATTCCTAGTTAAAACCTTATTTTTCTTATACAGATTGTCAAATCTAAGGGACACAGTCTTTGTTCTTACGAGTCCCAAGAACATCAGAATAAGTCTGTACATGGATGGTGTGCAAAATATTTTCACAGGAACACATTCACAAGCTACATTTTTCAGAGTGATAGAGGACCTAGTTTGAGCCTGTGCTCAAGGCCACATTCATCCCACTGCTCACATCCTTTGTCTGTCATTGACATCCTCTAGTCTACAGAACAACTCTCCTAGTACACTCCTGGAGAAAACTTGTGTACAACCTCTGGTTTAGAACATTTTAGAGTCCATATTTCCAGGCTGATCATCTTGTACCTGGCTTTGCTGTCTTCTGGTATCTTTTCTGCTCTTGAGTCAATGTCATATGGGTGCTCCAAATGAAAGGTCTGGAGGAACTCTTTCCAAGAATTGTATTTTGATGTTACCTGCCACAGGAACTGGTCACATCAGTATCCCAGTTTCAACTGGATCACTCTCTATACAAGGGCAACATGATTTTAAGGAACTGAGTCTCTCTAATTCTTGTGAGATGGAAGTCAAATATGTCATCCATATATTTTATACAATACATGGAATGTACATTTTTTGTACACAAAATTCTTATCATGATTATTATTTATTATTTTGTACATAAAATGATATTTATTAATAGGCAGAGATTGTGCCTATTAATAGATATATGTATTTTCATGACGTTCAAAATTATCAAACAAATATTTTTGCTAAAGCTTTTATTTTTTCCTAATGTGTTGTCTAGTTCAAGCCTAGTTAGCTACCAAGAGGTAATAAGTCATAGTCTGACTGTACCACACAAACTGGAAAATTGTTATCTAATTTAATTACTAAAAAGCTGTAACTGCTTCTTGCATCTCATCTCATATGTCACAGCTGAGGCCATTTTAAACAGAAATTAACTATTTGCATATTTTAACTGGAACTTCACCCTCTGTAAAACAGGTTTCAGTTTTGGATTGGGTGTCAGAAGGTCTCGTTCTGAAACAGGAAATGTAGAGAGCGTGTCTGAGTAACTCTGCAGGCTTTCCATCCTGGCCTGAACATCTCGTGTGATTTCACAGTGTAACTGTGGGTCAGTTTGGTGTTTGAAGCTGTGTACGAGGTTTGGGGCTGTAACATCAGGAGATGAACTTACAAGGGAGTTGGCTCAGCCTCCACCTGTGCTTCTTAGGCATTGCTGTGAGGCCAGGGATAAACTGTTACCTGGAGGAGTTCCTGAATTTCATGAAACTAAGCAATTATTTCTGTTACTGCAAGGATCTTGAGAGAAAATAATTGGTTCACACGAAGGCAACCTTCTCCTTTTCTTCCCTCTGTTACTGTTCCCCTTTCCCCACTTCAGATAGACAGGCTGCAAAGTGTAATTTTACATGAATAGACTAAAGAGGAGAGAAAGTTTCTATAAGACATTTGTCTTGCCTCCAGGGCAAAGGTTTTGGGCAGTGTAAGAGCTGGGATTCGCAACAGATGCAGTCAGCAAGTTTCAGAACACCTGAAACTTTTCACTACTAAAGCTATGTTAAGCTAAATATGTTCTTCAAATTCCAACATGCACTGCATAGTTTTTGTTGTTGTTTCTATTAAATGTAGTCTTGTGCTGTTATGGACCCCATACTTTCCTTTCATCTTGTATATAGCAGTACTGAAGGAAGTGGAGGGAAAATTACTTCACTGCCTTTGTAAATTTAGCCTTTTTGGTGGGATATCCAAGTTTAGATACAGTTTGTCAATGGGAATGAGGCATATTTTCAGAAGAGATATTTTTCACTCTTTAGACAGCAATCTCACTGTTGCATTCATTATGTAATGCCTCAAATTGTTCCCTAAGTTAGAATAACTGATGCTGATAAATCTAATATATTAATAAATCAAATGAAGACTGGTAGAGAAGAAAATGCATATTCTCAAATGCTTTCTTCTTCATAAACTAAAAGGCAAATGATAGCATAAACTTAAAATAAATGAAATTGTATTAGTACTTGTGTAAGATTCATTGGAGGAAATTCTATATCCTTACATTTTTTAAGAATCCTTCTAATCTCTGGTCATAATCATGGTTACAAACCTGATTATTTCTGCATACCAATTCTGTATCACAGAGTCTTTGTGCTCTGGTTGTTTGGTTTGACCTCAAATTGTAGATTTACACATAAAATAATTAGTGGGGTATTTCTGAATCCCTTGCATACTGTCATAGGTTTTAATGTCCTGAATTAATAGGAGAGAGGTGTCTGACATGATAAAACAAGAAAATAAATCACTGAGTGCATTCAGATTAGCTGCATGTTTCCATGAGGGAGAACAAAATTAACAGGTATCTGTCATGAAAGTAAACTGTGTCTTTGTTGATCCGTCAACTAGGTTAAAACACAGGAAAAATGAATATACATGGCATTCATGGAGCGCGTTTCATCTTGACGGACTTTATAATCATAAAGTGAGAGACTCCTAGAAATAGGAGGGTGATCAAAGCTGTTCAAGAGGGTATTCAAGCAACATCTGAGTTCTATTAAACCTTGATAACTGAGTCTACTTATCACTCATTCTAATTATTCTTTGTTGTATGGGTAGTTCCTGTTTTAAAACCAGTTTGAACATGGAGACAAAAAGTGAAAGGATGGTAGGCAGGATCATGTTCAAAGAGCTCAGGCGCTCACACACTGTCCACCTTCCTGCTGAGAAAGGTCAAGGTTCAGCCAGGGAGCTCAGGGATTTTTATTGTGGGGTCTTGAAAACCTGCAAGGGCAGAAACTGCACAAGCTCTTTGGGCCCCCATTCCCCTCCTCGACTGTCAATCCCATGCCCTGAATCTGTCAACTGCTCTTACCTTTCCTGCTTTCCAGTGATGGAAAATTCAGACTGAGAGTGATGTGATGAACCTTGTTCTGCTTTGTTTCGTGAGTAGGTTTATATACTATGCAGAATAAATGCATGAGCTTTCATTAATTAGAGTACTCCACAGAGAACTGGGGAGTTGTTTGTTTCAAAAAAGATAGATAAAAGCTGAAAATCTGTAGCTAGAGCCTTTGACAGCTGGCTAGAGCCTAGAGACAGCTGGCTCTGGCAAGGGGATTTTGGATTATGGAAAAGGTGTCCCTTCCTTTAATTTCTTTAAGGTAGAGGTTTTAGTGGTCGAGTTGTCTGAATTTTAAATACATATTCAACAAAGCTCATGTTGTCCCAGCAGGTTTTTCAAGATAGCACTTTCTGCTCTTCCTCACTCTAGAATCTGTCACTCTTTCAGACTGCAGACAACCTCAGTAGTCAGAGGTCTCTGTGAAAATACTCTGAAGTACAATTATTGACAATATTGATGTTTTAATTGTTCTCATTAAGTTCTCAAGACTTTGCTGCATTGAGAAAGCGTGGAAAGCTCCAAGGCATTTTTTTCACTTTTCAGACTTAAAAAACCAGTCTATTAACACTTGGTTCCAAATGGAATGTTTCCTTCATAATAAGATAAGTCATTTAAATATATATGTACTTTCATGTGCATATACATACACACACACAAATAATATTTAAAACTAAATGGTTGAAAAAGATTTTAGGGTTTCCTCAGTCTTTTGAACAAGGCTGTCCTATGTGTTAAGAGTTGTTTGAAAGCAGTTTTGATTTTTCACAAGTCATAGCTATTTGTTCACTTCAGTCTAAGGAGCAGCTCTCAGCATATCCAGGGCTGTTGTCTTCCTCACCTGTATCACAAATGTTGTCTCTTTGTGGTTCAGTAGCAGATTTGGGTATGCCTACATTTAAAAAAAAGTTCCTATATATATTTTATATATTCCTATATTCACTTTAAGTTATTTGAACCCATGACAGGCAGGTAGCACACTGGGCTGGAGAATCTCCCACTATTGTAAATGAGTACCTCCACAAAGAGCCCTCCTCTGTGTACTTGTGGACATATATCCAGTATTGTGTTTCTACAGCAAATTAGCTGTGGTGGGAAGTTCTAGGTTGTATTTTTAAACAAATTTCCTGACAGCATGATTCTGCTCTCAGTGCCACCATCATGAATTAGTTTTCCTAGGCGAAATTCAAATAGTAAACACCATTCTATGCAGCATACTGTAGTCAAAACATATAAACCCCATGAATGGAAGGTGTACTTGTATGGTACTTGACTTCACTCCACAACAGGAGCTATAGCCATTTTGTGATGGACAAAACAAATCCATAGGTTTAGTATGTATTGCAGTGTTGCCTTTCCTTGGCTTGTGACTATCATCCGCAAATAACGTTTCTGCTAACCACCCAGTTTCTTACCCCTACACGACTTACAGATTATCAAGTTTTAAAGAGAAAACAGACAATACAGTGATGAAAATGATGCTGTGCTGGCAAAGATGGACGAGGTGATCTAAAAAGATCTTTTACATTTCTAACTACACTGATCTTGTGAACTATACATTTAAATCTAAGCAAACATATGAAAGCAGTAACTGAAGAAGTTAATGTAACATTCTTGTTCAGTTAACAACTATCTTATTTTGTTAATCTTTTCCCTGGAGCTGAATAGAAAAGCATATTTTGAAGTCTAAACTTTGAAAATCCTTTCATCAGAGAACTGTAGCTAGGCTGGTGCTCTTGGAAAGAGGTATCAGGGCCCTCCTGGAGAAGTCAGAGCATTTGTTTGTCCTACCATGATTAGACATTAGTGCTGAAGCCCTGGTTACCATCTAGACCTAACACATGAGATGTAACTGCAGAATATACAGCGATCCATGCAGAAAGCTGGTCCTCCTGTCTCCTTTCTTACATGACAATGCAGGCTGCTCAGCTGGAATGGTGGTGTTTGAGCAGCTGTCTCCCTGGCTTTGCCCTGGCTCAGCCTGAGCCCGCTGAGCCACCCTGCCTCCTGCCTGGCTGTGACCCAGCAGTTCTTGATCCAAGAGTAAAGCCTACAAGCTTCTGCTCCTCAGCATGGATTCCCTAAGCTCTCCAATTTGGATTTGGCTTTCATGTTTTCCTATGGACTTGGTGATCTTAAGGGTCTTTTCTAACCTAAATGATTCCATGATTCTGTGTCTCAAGTGGTGAGGAGAAAAAATGATTAATTTCCCACCAGTCTGAAACCACATTAGATTTTGCTTCATGTCATGCTGGAATTAATGACTCTTGCTGAATGGCTTTACAGGCACAGGGCTATTCCCCACCCAAGCATGCACAAAAAAGTCCTGTTTCTGAGAGCTGAGCGATTAAATCCTGTCTACAGCTTACCTAGAGATGAAGGAGTGATTACTCATAGATATCCTAAAATATTCCCCATGCATTCATGTCTTTAAGAAGAGACTTTTTTCACTGACTTGCCATTTTGCAAGCTTAATGGAATGGAGTTGAAACTTTAAAATTAAAAACAAATGTCCTGCTTTTGAACAATAGTAATGGAATAGCCCGTTGGGGTGACTTTGCCCCAGAGGGTCTATGTTCAAAGAAAAGTGACAGCAGCAAGCTCAGGCAGCAGAATAATCCTATCAGCAGAACATTCAAATTATTTTATAATGAAATAAAATTTGCAACTTATATAGAAGCAGCAGATGCTTTAAGACCTCCAAATTCACTGCCCCTGAATATATGCAGAATTACAATGACAAAAGGTGGCAAATGTTAAAATTTTAATGACACCCACTGCACTCGTAATCATGTAAATTCCATTACTACTGAATAAAAGCTCACATGACTCTGTTCTAAGCAGTAATGATTTGTAGTATCATTTTTATGCTATTTTTCTATTTTTAATCTATTCTATTGTATTTCACTTTAATTATATCTTGATGTTATTAACAGGTATTCTAGTAAAATCGAGAACTGATAAATGGTATTAATTTATTCTCAGAGTATTTCAGCTGAGGCATGTGGAGGAGCATACAGAATAGTTTTGTTTGGATTTTGCCATGCAAGTAAATACATATTAGAGCATCTTAATTGATTGACCAAACTATATGACTTTATAACCTATTAAGCTTTACATTTAAGATCATATAAAAAGACCAGGAAGGTTTCAGTTAGGTTTGTCATTATTCACTTGACTTTGGCACTGTGTTTTAGGGTAAATGTAAACAATAGGTTTTCACCTTTTTTCATCAAATTTCTGTTCATATGAAAATAAGAATTAACATCTACTGTTGCTACAGAAAAGAATAAGAGCCTTTTGTAAGCTGTATCTGAAGACTTCTGTAACTAACTAATGTTTGAGGAAACCAGATTAATGACCTTATGTTTTGTAAAGGTACAGAGGTTCTCTCATCAGAAAAGTGAGAGGTCCATCCCTTAGAGTTTACAGTTTGCATATTTAATTAAAAAGAACATTAACATAGAGTTGTTCCCTCACTCTATTGCTCTACTGTGTGCATATGTGTGTGCACGAAATCCAGCATTTCTAGGCTTGCTAAGCAAGCACAAGCTCAATTTTTGCTGCTGCAATTAGGGCTGAGCACAAGAATGCAAAATAAGGAGGTGATCCTCTGTTATTTTCTGTCTATTAATTAGCCACAAGCTAAATTTGCTACTTTTAAGCTTACTTACCAAGAGAACAATGAAAACATACTAGTTGCTTTAAATGTGTAGATTTACAAGCAAAGTGCTTTTGGCTACAAAAAATATTACTTTTATTAATGTTGAAGTATGTTTGCAAGAATATATTTTTTATTTTTAATATTACTTTGAACATCAGGAATGCCACATTGAATGCCAAAGGCAACAAAAAGGATTTTAGTAAAAAAATACGAATAACTCCTCTTCTACCTTAATTATGTTTCCTTTTTGGTAAAGAAAAAAACCCCACTCCCCCCTTATCCTTCTTGAGTGCCCTTTAAATCAGGATATCGTTGACACTTTGTTTCCAATTAACAGTAAAAACCTCCTTTGATCCTTTGACTTTTTTATGAGATGAATTTATATTTTCTAGACTAACATGCATGACAACATAATTCTCCACACTCATTAATATTCAACGTCTTTGCTTTAATGAGGGAAATGAAGAGGAATGGAATGTCATCTGCTTATCTAAAGCAGCAAGGGCTTTGCTAATATTCACACACGAAACACCCCACATTTAAATAACATTAAAGCTGTGACACATTTGGCCAAAACCAGGTCGTTCAAAGTTAAGCCTGACACACTCAGAGCTGAATTAGATCTCTCTGCATGATCTTCCAACATAAAAAGTTGGTAAATCCTTGTTTCCACCCAATTTTCTTTCATATTCTTTTTGAGATATGATTTGTGGAAAGATTAGTAGGTTTATTGCTATGAAATAATGAACCTCTGGCATCTGCTGATTCGAATGTGATTCACTGTGTGTTTCCCAGATAAACATCAGTGGGATCCTCAGAGCTGAGAATAGGCACGACACCTTATTCCAGCTGTGGTTTTCCCTGTATATCTCTCTGGCAGAACTCCAGGGAGAATCCACAGTTTGGCTTTGACTACACTAAAACTTCATTGATACTAATATAATCGAAATTTTAATAAGTTTTACTACTACAACTGGGTACAAACAAAACATATGTATATCCTGTATTTATTCTCAACTGGCATAAAAGTTTGCAGTCATAATTTTGCATCTAGTGTAAATGCCAGATGACTTTTGCCAAATTTAATGTGAAATTCCCTTTTGGAATACTTGGATTAAACTGAAAGAGTGTACTCTCCTTCCCCATTTCTTGTTTCTCACTATTATTAAGAGATTTTATAGTACAAGAATATTAACTTTATGTGATATGAGTACTTAAAGTTCCAGCTTAGAAGTCTGGGTATCTAAAAATATCCCGTAGTTATTTCTTAAAATATCTACTCACAGTCTATTTAAAGTCTTGCACTAATACTTCAGTAATATTTTAATAAGATTTCTAATAACTTATATTACTTTTGCACTTCTAGAAGGACTTTCTCTTTTGGTATAGGAACATGATTGTGCAATTTTTTCATGACTTTGAGAATTTTTTGGCACAGAGTATTATGGATCTTTACAAAGAAATAGAGATCTATACCTGTAATACTTTTTAGTGCATGATGGAAACTCTTAGGTCAATAGCATTACCACTAAAATGGAAAATGCTGTACAGAATGTCCAGAAAAAGTCTCCATTAGCAGCAAGCTTGAAAACCTGAAAACAGACGTGACACTATTAGTATACAGATGGAGTTTAGAGGAATACACAAAGCGTGCAGTCAACTAAGGATAAAATAAAATAGTGTTGAGGTATAGTTGAATAAAAAAGAAATAAATAAAAGTTAAGTCTTGATAGCCTATCTGAGATATTGTTAGTGAGCTGGAGTTGAAATAAGTTTCTTTAAAAAAGCATTCTGTATTTGAACAATGCATAAAAAAAGAAACTATTTTTTTTCTTTGTGATACATTCTTTAGACCAGTCCCTTTTGCAGCAATTTTCCTGATATTGGATCCACTTCATCTTATGATCCTGATATCAGCTTCTGATATCAGCAAAATCTGAATGCTTCTGGAAAAAAAATGATATACAGATTAAGTGTTAGTGGAATCATAGTTTTTCAAATACTTTGAAAACTAGTCCAGTCATTCATTTTCTCTCTCTAAGTTTTTCTGTACAGCTGACATTTTTAGTATTTTAATGTTGGAATCTTATGAACAGTTGAGACCAAATCCTGCACCTTCCACAATGGTTGAAGTGAATGCAAGAATATTAGCCATTGAATGATACATTGACATACAGTCCCTGAAATATCATCTGATGGATAGAAAGACATGGCTGAGAGCAACGGGGGAGAGGCCAAACCGCGCGCTACGGGCACGGTCTGGTGTGTGTTGCAGATGGGGTTTCTCTGTATGTGAGATCATCTTGCTTCTGTATTAGTGACTTGTAAAATGTTTTGTGCTACACCTGGGATGCTGGGATAGGGGAGAGGTGAGAAAGCACATGAGAGAGCCTGGAGGTGGAGTGATACAAGTGGAGGGGGAGGAGATTCCAGGAGATTCCACTGTAAGTGTCCTGTGCTGGATCTTGTCAGTCATGGGATTTTCATGTCTATCCATAGAGATCCATTTCTCTCAAATAATAAATATAAAGCAAGACATCAAATGGTCAGTTAGTTGTGCATCTCATACCTGTATGTGGGGTTTGCCTGAGATTGTCTTAAGTCCCAAGATATTCTTCTACTGTGCTCAGTGCACAGGAAAAATGGTGCCTTAATTTGGGGTGACTCAGAGGCCAACCACAGATAATGCTGTGCAAATCTATTGCTGCAAAACAACTGTTCAGTATGTTCATCTTTTAACTCAGGATTGCAGTGTTATATTTTCCATGAGGATGACAAATTTAGGTGGGGGGGAGAAACAGATGTAACAAATAGATTTTAAAATTAGACTTATCAAAACGCCGTGAATGCTGGCATACATCCATTCAGTAAGGGCAAAGGCATACAGATCAGAACTCTTAGATAACAAAAAGGAATAAACTGAGTATAGTAATGGAAAGATATTCACTTCTCAATATTCATTGCTGCTATATCAAGCTAAAGGACTTATTTATATTTATAGATTGAAGCATATCTCAGATGATATAGTAATTTAAAATTTTAGTGCTATGAGAGAAGTCTATATTCACAGCACCAAAAGATCTGCTTGCTTGGGGAGCAGACATGGCATTGGAGTTTTCTCAGTGCTACCATGCCATGACCTTCAAGTGTCATTAATTAAAAAACAGGATAAAGTTTCTCACTGTCCCCTTTTATATCCTTGACTCCTTCTCAGAGCTGCTAATGAAGCCTTCTCTTAATAGTAGTTACTATGGTATTAATGATGTGGATATATTCATCACCAAGCATTGCTGTGATACAATTGGTTGTGGCCAGCTGGGGCACTTGCAGTGAAAATTATTTATTTGACTATAGCTGAAGACCAGCGACAAGACTTACTAATTTTCTTTACACGGTACAATCTAAACTATTTTATTTAACAGTCAGTTATTTGTCTACCACACAGTAGAAAAGGAATGTAAAGGCAGTCCATTTCACCCCTGAGAAGCAGCTTTTATGGACAGGACTGCTGTTTTTGGAGCTGGTGGCATGCCACGGCTAGAGGTAGCGGGGAGGCACATTGTTTCTGCCAGCTGCATGGCTTCAGCTGCACTGATGTCTGATGTCAGCACGGGGCTGCTGCTCTGTATTTGAAATGTCCTCTGGATAAAAATTTCCATCACAGATGCCTTAACCAATTGACAGAACATTCTGTCTGAAGGTGCAGATGTGTGGCTCCCAGAGCAGAGATGGATAGCTTCTATCAGTACTAGAAGAAAATGAGCCTGTCTCCCAACCATAAACTGAAATATGTTCTCACCATCAAAGATGAGAATCAATGTTCACCCTTAGGAAGAAGGAGACTCCTTTTCGTTCATACTGATTTACCATTCTGATGTAGTCTAAATACCTAAACACACATTATTGAGAGTCTCATGGTACATGGAAATGGATTTTAATAGCTTGTATTGTAAAGCCATCTTCTTTCAATGGCTCAGAGAATAGTGGGAAATAAGCAGATTAACGTCTGTAGAACATTAAAGAATAAAACAGCCTATACTTTCCAACAGATAGCTGCCAGTATAAACTTTCCTTGCTTATTATGCCTTTTCTTTTGTCTCTCATATCAGTTAGAGAAACCCTTTGAAAATATGGAGTAAATATGACTCAGACTAGCAGAGAACTTGACAGATGTTTGGTGGCAGTAGAACTACTTACAGCACTAGCAATACACAGGTTAAACGTATCAGTTCTGAGCATACTGCAGATCAGCATTATTTTTCAAGAGGACTGCAAACTGCAAGGCAAACCTTTGTTCAAAAACTAAAGGGAAACTGTGATACATGAAAGAATGTCACTTAAAAAGTCACTATTGTTTTGGTGAGCTGTACACTTTATTATGCACCGTTTATCTAGGAGTGTATCCAGGTCATCACAAATTTGATGTTTGCTTACTCAGTGATACTGCTCCCTGTCCATATTTCAGTGACAAAAATAATTTTCCTGCCGTGTTTCTCCCAGTTAGACCAACAAAAACTGAAGAAACTGAACTGAATTTTATTTTGGATATTGGATCGGAAATGCAATTGCAATTTTTGATGCATTCTTTCCAATTAGAGTTAATTCATAGCTGAATAGCAACACAAAGGCCAGAATTCTAGGCAAAATACAGAAACTTGGAGGATGAAAATCCAAGATTTAAAGATGTTTGTATAATCTTTTCTCAAAACTTAAGCCTTCTTTGGCAATTCTGCAGTCTCCTGCCAAAGTAAAAGCCTTAGTAACAGTCCTATCCAGACGCTATCTTAAAATTCTTAATTACAAAGTATTTCCTTCTATATAGTGTTCCTTAAGGGAAAATAAAATTGGCGATATAATTTTAAAACATTAGGATTATAAAAACCAATAAATTATATCATTCTCTTACTTGACAATCTTAGACTAAATTACGAGGTTTGATGTTGATCTTAAGTTAATTTTGACCCTGATAAACTGTTTTTTTTTTTTTTTTAAACCCCTGATTTTTCTAAACATTTTTACAAGGAAGTAGGGTAATCTGGAATCATGGTGGCAAGATATAAAATGCCCCACTGTTACCTAGGGAACCCTTTTTCAGTGTCTTACTTTCACAGACACACAAATGAAGCAACTCCCCTAAAGCATAAACCAGCCCAAGCAAACAATGTAAGATGAGGTTTTCTGAGATTTACCTGCTCTCTATTGGCCTTTATCTACTCACCTGCAAACAAGGCTCATCAGTGCTTATGGATGTGTTGCTATCTAATTTATAGGCTCTAGATTAGTGAAATGAGAGGATATTGTTTTCTGTTATTCGATCAAGTTATTCCATTGATTTAACAGAATTTGTATGATTACAATTCCTCTAGTGTTTCATGAAAGCAGAATAATTTACACTGTAGTAATATATTCAGCCATGGTTGACAACAGCATTAAATAAAGTGTTGCTTCCTTTAACTGAGGTATCAAAAAGAACCAGAAAGAAAGGGCAAAAGAAAAGCGAAAAGTAAATAAAATTACACCTCATGGAAAGAGAAAGCTCTTGATGAAAAGAAAATAAATTTTCAAATTATGACAACTATCTGAATAGGAAAGCACACTAGAATCAGATGAATCAGAATACCCTGGGCAAAACATCCACAGCGTGTACTCCTTGAAGAAGAAAACTCTACTGAAATAAAGAAACAGATAAAGAGCTGTAAGAATCAAAGCACATATTAAGTATGTTGAAATCAACTTACAGAACAGAAATCCTAATTCAAAACAAGTGTATTTGCCATTTATCAAACTGCTCAAAAAACATGACATTTTTTAGTTAAAACATTAATGCTCCAAGATGAAACATATATGGCAGAAAGACAAATATGTGCCCATTCCTCATCAGAATTTCATTTGACTTCTGAAGAAAGAAACTTGACTGGAAAACTGACGGGATACAGAGCTAAATTTTTTTTTCCCCTAGAGTTAGCACACAATGAAATACAGATAAACCACAGAGGCAACTAGGGTTGTGATCATATGTCTAATTTCCTTTGTCTTCTACTTCCATAGGAGTTGTGTGAAAATATGAAGGTGACATATAAGCTCCTCAGGACCTTAACATCTGTACATTAAGTTATTAATAAAGTTCAAGAAAAATCTGTTTTTCCCTGCCATCCCATTTATAATATAGTTGCTTCCTAGCTCAGTCTCTGTGACTAATTCTAAATGCATGTTGTCAAACTGCAAAGTGCATATTGTTGTCAGTATAACCTGTTATTACATGCTAAGACTGTATGTTACTGAAGTGTTGAATATCCAGAGCTGCCAACACCTTGATCCAAAGGAATATGAACACTATGAAATAAATGTGACACATGGCTAAAATGATAAAAAATATTGATCATTGCTTGAATGCATTTTTAATATAAATTAAATATATCTTTCTAAATTAAGATATCTAAATAATCTAAAGGGCCAGATATTGGGCTTATGTAGTATCTTGACTTCCATCTCTCTACATTAATTTCTGTAAACTATTAATCCTCTTTAGGGTTCAATCCTCCAAAGTGCTGCAGCTACACTGAAAAGGCTGCACACTCTTGCTTTGTACTTGATAATAATAGTGTTCAACACTTTGTAAGCTCATGTCTTGAATAATCAAACTTATTGATATCAGTAGCCTTATTCAATATTTAAAATTGCAGTTTAGAAATGTACTCATTTTTCATGTGAAGAAAGGAATATGATGAAAGTCTACAGGGCAGTGATGTGCCTCAGAAATCACTCTACTGAAATGAATTACTTTTTTGACTGAGTAACTTCAGAAGGCATTCCCATCAATATGGTTTATAACACGTGGAAAGGAAAATTGACAAGAATTCTTTGGAAAATAGAAGCAATACTTTCTCACCACTTCATAAACACTGAAATATACATTCTTTTATGTAAAGATGAGTGAAGGGGTTGAGATGTTCCTTGCCATCCAGCCTTTTTAAAGGAATCAATCTTACAGAAAACCACAAAGATGCAAAGGTATCAAATGTAAAAGGAAATAACATTGTTGAGTTTGGACTGTACTGTCACAGAAACGGGAGCACATTAGGACAAGCAATACTACTTTTATTAGTAGCTGTCCTTTCTAGGAGATTGCTTAACTCAGCCCATTTAACAACCTGTTCCTTCCCTTTACTTTTGAAAATGCATTGACATTTGCCCTTCTTATTTCTGGATGCAGCCACACAAATCCAATAGACTGGGTCCAAGTATGGAAAACAGCAGTGTCATAAAGCTTAATTTCAATAACAAGCTTCAGCAGCTCAGAAAATGCATACTCTTCATTCCTCTTACAATGGAAAGAAGTATCATTTAGCCTCTAACAAGGAAAGAGGTAATGAGATAAAGATTTAGTGCTTGTATTTATATGAGGCCTGTGTGAGATTATCAACTGGAGCAAAGTTTGGATTTGTTTGATTGGCTTTTGAAGGGGTTTTTTTGGTCACATTTGAAAGTAAAAATTTAAATTTCTTGAAAATAGATTACTGACAATTTCTTTTAAAAAGAATACTATATTGGTTCAAAAGAATCTGTGCAGTAAACATTATGTACATATCTTCATGTAGCTAAATATCAGCTACACTTGTAAAGTTATTACATTTTTCTCTTCTGTTCTTCCACACAATAACAATAGGGATTTTTCACACTCTCATGACACACTTTTTGTTAATAGAGACTAATGTTCTTTGTGTCAGTGTTGTTCTAACAGAAGAAAAAATAAGGTCTGGAATATGGTCCAGTTGGTAAACTGTGAGCAGGACCTAATTTGCATCGATCTAACTTGGTGCTTGATTCCTAAGTCAGTGATTCCCAAACGGTGACATACGAGTCTTTACTTATTCTTTGCATTACTCCCACATCCTCAGTCAGTAAGGAAGCAGGAGCTGCAAGGTACATCAGACTTTTTTCTATTTCCCCTTAGCCAAGATTGATTCCAGCACCACTGGCTGCAGTAACTCCTTTGACCCTTGCAGTTTGCATTCCATCAGTTCTGGTCCTCCTGCTTTTTATCTCCAGCAAGGACTGAGGGAATGGGATTCAGGAAGAATGTCAGCAGTGAATCCAAAAGGCTGAAAGCCATCGCATTTAGTTGCAGTTACTGAGAGGCTTGGCTAGTTGTCACTTTTACTAGTTTTGAGAAAAAATAAATGTCTGTAATTCTTCGCTCTCTCCAACCACTGAGAGTTTTATGGAACAGAAGCTCTTTCTGCATTTGATAGGTTATCCAGCAAAAGCATAATTACCTCTGATGAGGTCTCTGAAAAAAAAAACCTTTTTGTGACAACTTATGTAAAATTATCAAACAATTGAGAATTGTGGCATTTACAGTAATGTGAGATCTTTGAAAGAGGCGGAAAAAAAGAATGCATTTAAATCTGCAAAATATTATCTCCAGCTGTAAAAATTTGGTCAGATAGATACTATTTAGCTATGTTGCAATGCAAAACAGAGTTTTAAGAAGTATTACTGCACTTTTCCATTTATCTTTCAACTCTGCCTATATTTCATTATTATTTCTACTCATGACTCATAGTATTTCTACATTTTTCTACTAAAATTGACATATCTCATTTATTTTACACCAGAAACCTTTCCTATGCATTTCCACAGCCAGATATTAGTTTCTTTTAAATAGTATATAGGCTTAAGGCCCCATTTTTCCAAATTCTACAGTTCAAAGCTCTGGGAGCTGCTGTACTGTATGCACATCCCATCAGTAGACCACAGGATATGTAATAATATTTCTGTACTATAAGGCTCCCTATTGTGTGTGTGTGTGTATATATATCTCTAAACACATATGTGGGCTTATCAGTTTGCAAACAGCTGAACTGCACATAATTCACTCATTATAAACACACCTTTCATCCAGTCATTAGTTTTTATATCAAGTATTATGTTAGATTGTTTGAAACTGATTCTCCTCTTCCAATCCAATACACAAACAACATAAAGAAGCATGAAAGGTGAAAGAAGCATGAGAGAACTCTCTGGTGCTTTTGTTCTCATCCCCATGAGAATAATTGTGTTTCTGATCCATTGCTGCACAGTGAAAATTCAAATTAAAGATTTTGCACTTAGGATGAATAACAGAAACATTAAAATTTACTTCAAGTATAGCAAAACTGTAAGTTTAACATACTGTCCCATATCCCCATATGTTATTTAGTCAGATTTACATACTCAATACATTTTCCCAAAGGCTATTGCAGATTTACAATGCATTCTGCTTTCCTGAAGTACTTGCTTGTCTACAAAGTGCTACTGATAAAAATTAGATATCAAACAAATGAGATGGGTGTCAGAAACTTATAAATAATGAATTAAATGCTAGTTTACTAATAAAAATTACAGAAAAGACCAGTAGGTTCCAAATATTTCCCTTATAGATTCTTATTTAAAGTGCAAGGGTGTGATGCTCTTTAGGAGGCTGAATTATATATATATCTGGATTTCTAATTAGTCTAGCTATTAACCTTTTCTCCAGTTTCTCTCTTTGGTGATATACTGTACTATAAATTCCATAAAAGATTTCCTTGCAGAAAATTTGGTTTTTCATAAATGTCCCATATATATTTCATAATCACTTTCAATTTATTTATTCTCAGTCTGATTCTCTACTGTCTCGTACTGGTGCAGTTTTACCTGTGCAAGATCGATATGAACAGAATTTTGTGATCACTTAAAGCAAACATGCTTTATTTGTTTTTTAATGGATACAAACTACAGAGCTTCCATAGGGTTGAGGCAGCTCAGAACTTCGGGTGTGGAGTAATGTGCCTGGCAGAAATTGCAGGCAGACCTGAGACACTAAATCTCTGTGTAACAAAATTATCAAGTCTTATTCCTCCTGAGCCCCTTATTGCCCAATGAGATGTGTGTGTATTTATATACGTATCTATATATTTGCGTATACACACATATATACACAAATATATATATATATATATATATATATGGAAGGATTTCTGCAGGTGACCAAGATTTCTGCACCCAGATCTCTAAATGGGTTATTTTTAAAGAAGTTGCACCAGCACCTTCTGCTCAGAGCTGATGAAGGCCAGTAAATGGGTGCCCATGAATGCTGCATTAGCATTGTAAAACTGCTGCACTTCACGAAAGCCTGCCAGAACACGACCCAATCTGGACTGTTAAAATGGCTGCACATTTATGTGTAATTTGCCATCCATGCAATAGCTGAAAAAAGGAGAGATCAACTTATCTAACTCTTCACAGGAACTTCTGAAAAACCAAACACATGTTGTTGTGCTGTAACAGTTTCAAACATATCTGTAGAAAATATGTAAACCCATGCTTGTTTTAAAGGTATTTTAATTCATTATTCTGTTAGTTCATATTTTTTTAGAACAGTAGGTTTATGTCTATAGGGATGTCGAAAGTCAAAACTGACAGTACATATTTAACTATCATAACCACCCAGCAATTACGTTTAGCTTCTGCATTCTCATCTAACTAGCCCTGCAATCTAAGAACTTCTGTGCATATTGGGATTTCTGTAAAAGTTAGCATTAATGAAATAGAGTTTTAAATTTCCCTAGGCTCAATCTAGACATTAAGAATATAAATGTAAATTAGCAGAGAAGAGCAAGCAGCCTTGAATACTAACATTTTCATCCCATAACTTTTAGTTAAAAATATGCTACAGAATGGGGGATCCAGCCTTGTGCAACTGGCACCTTCAAACTGCATTAATAATTATCAGAATATTTCTGTAATTGTCTATGTGCTTGCTATAGCACTGTAAGACTCAGACACCCTCCAGGTACAGATTATTGCTGTCTGTCTGATAAATAATTCCTGTCCAATTCCATTCTGACTTGAAGACTGCCTCTAAAAAGATTCTTTTCTGCTTAAAAAAAATCCAGTCATAGAACAAATGTGGCCACAATATTCTACTTATTTCACTTTTTACTAGAAAGACAAATCTTGCTAATTCATTGCCTTTTCCTGACACTTTTATAGCCACCCGCAGTGTTTACTTTCATTGCAGTCTATTTTGTATGATCATGGGTGGCCACACTCTTTGCTTTAGTTGACTCTCTATCCCCATCACCACTGACACTATGTTCTGATGGTAAGCAAGTGAAAAAAAGATAAATCATGAGAATATTAAGCTTGTACATGTGCTCTTACTTCAAATTGTTGACATGGCGATTAGTGAAGCACCAATTCTAGTTATAAAACCTGAGATTTTTAACCTTGAAGAATGGCTCCTTTTAAAACTTTTCACAGTGATTAAACACTCACTATTTGTTATGACTAGCTGCACATTCTAACTCTTTACCTACTCAGAATTGCTGATCTCTTTCAAGATATGCTGATAGCAATGACCATAACTAGAAGACATAAGGACCGGAAGGCCAATGATGATGTAAACCTCACTTTTCAAAGTTCAAGTGAAGTGCTGCAAAAATGTTTGCGTTTTCTGTGGCTATTCAGGACTATTATCTCGTCGGAACAATGGGTTGAATCAATTAAAAGGAATAGTTTGTTATTAATAGAGTGATTGTGAAGGCTTTATATGAAAGTATTTTTATCCCGTTTTCTTTAGGTGTAATGAAAAAAGTGATCGATCACAGAACTAAAAAATAAGCTGGAAGGGATCTCAAGAAATTTTTGATCTTACTCCCACTTGGAGCCTGGACCTTTCAAGTTTGAATATTCCCAAATATGAGACCCCTCCAGGCAACATGTTCTAGTATTTCCATGGTGAAAACATTTCTCATAATATCTAGTTGGAATTTCTTGTGTTCCAGTGTATGCCTGTTGCCTCTTTTCCTGTCCCATCCTGCTGAACTCACTCCAGAAAGTTGCTGTCTGTCTTGTACTGGGGGAGCTTTAAACCATCTGTCAGATATGGACTCAGACATCCCGCAGAGAGGCACAGCATGACTTCCCCTACCTGCTGGATACAGCCTGGCCTGCTGTCTTTCAGGGATATTTTGCTAATTCTTGTTCAGTTTGTTCCTCAGGATCCCCAGGTGCTCCTGCCGTCCTGCACTGTACAGGCACACGACTCCTCTGCACTCACATGCAGGACTTTGTGGTACCCCTGACTGAACTTCCTAAGGGTCCTGTGAGCCCTGGGCTGTGCATGGACCACCCCCTCAGCTTGGTATTATCCACAAACTTGCCAAGTTTACCCTCTTGCCCACTGTTCAGGCTGTTATTAAAGGCATTACATGTTCTTCTGACATCAGTGTGCAGTAGAAGATAAAGAATCTGACAGGTATCTATGTGGATGGATGAATGGATGATTGCTGTGTGTTCCTGTTTTTCCAAAAGTAACCATATGAATTGACAATGTTTTAAAAGATTAAACACCTTCTCAAAGAACCTTGAATTAAAAATTATATATAGATTTTCCTGAACACCTGCATGATAACTACTTAAGCCTCAGAAATCTTTGTATGAAATATGATGTCTTAATTTACTATCTCAAAAAAACCCCACATCAGTCAGTTTCAGCCTGAAGTTTTTGTGGGAGTCATTTGAGAGATTTTGCTAACAAATACAAAGCTGAGAAAAAATGGAGTTCCCTTGTAAAAGTTTGAATTTCTCTATTTGCTCCAGTGCAAGTGATGCTAAGAGATGAAGATATCTGACAATCTTCCACACCAGCCTTCTTAATTTTCAATAAATATTCCAGAAATTTGCTAATGGATTGTATCCTAAGTTTTGGGTCATTTGGTTTGTTTCGTTTGCGTTGGATTTCTGTTCTGATTTTGTTTGTTTGTTTTTATCTCATATATAACATATTTTTTAGCACAACATCCTTTTTCATGACACTTACCAATTTTCTGAAAGTTTCAGCCTCAGTTCTGAAGACAGTTCAGTGTCTTCCTATCAAGTGAATTTTGGGTACAATATTTGAAGTTGCTAGAGAACAGTAACAAATTAGTCCAGCATGACTCTTGATTATCTTTGTTATAGGACAATTAGGATACTAGCTTAGGCCATAAATTTTATTGTAGTTTCTTACAAAAGTGAAGGTGAACAAGAAAATTCAAGGCATCACAACTTTCAGTGAGATGCCTCTTAAAAACCATTTAGTTTAAAAGCATTTGACATAGTTTAAAAGGCATTTTTTGCAAGCTTGCCTCCTAGGAAGCACTTGGGAGCCTAAGTAAAATTTGAATGTTTATGTTTTAAAGCACTTTTAATGCAAGAAATCTGTGTATAATTATCTCTAATTAGTCATCTCTTCCACTGAGATTTATACTAAGCATTTAGTTTTTCTCTACAGTAGCTATTTCCCAGGCTTCTTCAATAACTAGGACTCTACCAAGCTGATCTCAGGATCAGATTTCAAACTCATCTTGTTCCATTCTACCTGTTGCTTCAGGACATTTCTTAATGAGGCCGGAGTTACTTTCATGTCTAATTAAGCTGAAGAGATTAAGATATTTAGGTCTTGTTTTTGTATACTCTCCTAAGGGAAAAGTAAATACATAAGCAACAGAGATCAGCAGAAATACAAGAAAGAAGAAAAGCAGGAGGAACACAGGGGATTATTATGTAATATAGGGGAACAGGAAAAGGCTGGGTAGATTATCCTTCCCAAAGTATGTTCACTTGCCTCAAAAAATATTGCACTGAACTGTGAGTCAGAATTCTGTCTATGATAATTATGTCTTTATCAGATGAACCTGAAAGAGAAATATGGAAGAAAGGACTTTATGTCTTTATAAAATATATTTGAAAACAGATCCTTATTAGGATTTCCTTCTTATAAATTAAACTGGAGGCTAACCATGAGACTGATGAAACAATGGATCCAAAATACTCTATCAAACATGCCTTTGTTTTTTATGTTCCTTATCTTCTCCAGTGTCAGCTTTCAATGCAATGAGAAGTTTATTATTTCATTTGGGAAAGAAACGATCCCCCTTATATGGAAGTTTAATCTCTCTTCAAAAGTGCTTTACCTTAGTTCCACTCTAATGGGCAAGAGGATAGACTCAAACCTCTTTTAGCATGCATTCATATTCTGGAAGAAACATTTCCATTGAATATTTTTCAACAATGTATTTTAATAGTAATCTTTCTTAGTAAAAGGTTTCTCAAATCATCTAGTTTGGGTACAGCTTTCTGCAGTACCAAGGAAGTTCCCTCTGAAGGCAGGAAAGCATTTAAACTAATCTTTTCATACCTCCAGGTCCTTTCAATTACCTTGGAGTATACTTATTTATACATTTTGCATGTTTCTTTCATGTGACTTTAGGTTTTTTCTTCATTTTTTCTTAAAATCTGAAAATATATAGATGCTCTTCGTCTTTTTTCTTTTTCATTCATGACCTAGAATTCATTTTTATGCGGGTCTTGGAGGGAAGCTGGGAAATACAATTGGTCTGTTTGGAGGGTTCTGGGGTTCAAACCAAAATAATGAAGAAAACAGTCCTCTATGTCCGTTGGGAGTTGATTTTTTTTTTTCAGTTTATCAAAACAAAGACAAGAGTTTAATTTTAAACAAAATGTTTTATCTTAATAGATAGTATTTCTTATAGTTAACTTAAGGCAAATGAAATACCTAGTACACCAGCTACACATCGGCGACCACCACCCAAGTCAGGCTTCCTGGCAAGTGGCGAATCAGCCCCGGTGACAGGAGCATCAGCACCACCTTGTGTTCATGGGATAGGAAAATCAGGCAGGAACACGCCTCCCCAGCCATTGAAACTGCAGCGCTTCCCTCTTCTTCCCATGGCACATTAACGAAGGAGCCATACTTGTGGAAAAGATGCCTAATTATTGCTACTGTCAGTTTAGAATAATCGATATATCCAGGTACATGGGAATTTATCGGGAAACTTGATTGCATTTTTGGTCAATGTGTTAGACAGCAGTTGCAGCACATGGATGGCCCAACTATTGCCAGGTTTTTTGCGTAGGCATCTTGGAACAAGATAGCTTAGAGGTGAATTTTGCGAGAAGATTTGCAGTTATTTACAGTTCTTTCTGAATGTGAGACATGACGCTATAAAACCTATTCTTTTCTTTGAAAATTTAAAAAGGGAGCAAAGGAGAGCGGTGTCACGTAGTGATGGAGAGCCTTCAGAGAGAGTCAGTACCATGTTTGGATTCCTTTCTCATAGCCTGTAAACACCCTACAAGGCACTGCTGCTTCCTTCAGTCGGTAGAAACTGTTCTGTAAACAAATCTATTTCTGGTACATTTTTCACCAACTTGACTATGAAAATACATCAATTTTCATTTTTTTTTCAAAAAATCAACTTCTCTCTATCCATTTGGTTCTGGGAGTACAGTTTCTGGAAAGAAATGTCCCAGAAACTGCAGTTACTTCTCTTTTAGCTCTACTACATGATGTACAGTTTCTAGCAGAAAGTCTGGGGCAAAACCTGTTCTTGCCAGGAACTGGTAATAATATGGGAGTGCAATTTCTTAGACAGTTTTCTACACCTCGGTGTATTTAGCCTAGTTTCACAAAATTCAGGTCTTCTCTCTGAGAGGGAAATACAATAGTAACTTTCCCTACTTTTTGGCCCCTTCTTTTGGTCCAGAAATTAAAAACTTCTGACTGGTGTGTCACAGCTCACTTTCACCTTTCTAATCTTTTAAAAATTTGAATATTCCCAGACTAAGAGCAAGACTGTGTGCCTGTTTGTCACTGTAGTGCAATGTATCAATTTTCTTTTCAGTACACACATAACTAGAAAAACATATAATGTCATAGTATACTCATAAGTATTAAAAAAACGATCCCAATTCTCTTTTACCCTTCGGTTTGTGCATCATTACAGAGAATTCACATCGGGGACAGTTAGACTTCTGTTTTGATCATGTTTTACATTTGTACCTCACATGCACCTCTATCACACTGATGTAAGGTATCCTTTTAAAAAATGGCAATTTTCCAAAACCACTGTGCAAACTCTGAATGATGGATCAGCCTCATTAGTTTTATCAAGTATAAGCTTGGGTTTTAAAAAAAATTCAACCTTGTGCAGTATGGTTGGGATCCCATGTTGATGTACACTATAGGATCTTCCTCAACAGTGTCCTTTTAGAGGTTGACAATGTCTCTAACGTCCTTATAATTTTTCTCCCCATTCCAAAAGGGGTGGGGCACTGTTATTAGTGCTACTCAGTCCCTTCTGTCACTTTCTGTCAGACAGCTGGGATCTCAATGCCCTTTATATTTGGATAGTTTCCTACCAGTATTAAGGGACTCACTGTAAATATTTCATCATCTTTCTGAAATAGTTTTCTCTTTTTCTGTTGAAAAGACAGAAAGAAACAAGTCTTTCCAGTACCAGACAGAGCAACAAGAGAGCCATAGAGAGACTTTATACAAGGACATGGAGTGATAGGACAAGCGGGAATGGCTTCAAGCTGCCAGAGGGCAGATTTAGATGAGGAATTAGGAAGACTTTCTTTACTGTGAGGGTCGTGAGACGCTGGCACAGGTTGCCCAGGGAGGCTGTGAATGCCCCATCCCTGGAGTGTCCAAGGTCACACTGGATGGAGCATGAAGCAACCTGGAAGGGGGTTCCTGGTCTAGTGGAAAGTGACCCTGTGCATGGCAGGGGGGTTGGAATGAAATGGTCTTTAAAGGTCCCTTCCAACACAAACTATTCTGTGGTTCTATGAAGTTGAACCTTGTATTTTGTATATTTAGTGCTGGGATCTGGCTGATCTCTTGCCTCTGTGTTTTGAAGCCTGTTAACTGTAAGGAGTAATTTCCACAAATGGCAAATCAAACAACCACTTCAACTATTTAGGGAAGTGTCTTATGTCTCATAGTTGTCAGGAAAGCTGTCTAGTATAAACTAGGAAATTTCCCCAAAATTTCAGAGACATTTTTGAGGACTTCATCTGACTGGAACAATAAAGGCACAAAGAGGAACTTTCAGCATCATTCTCAGAAGCATAGGCTGACAGAACTTTGGTGAGTGGTGATATCCTACCCCAAGTGGGTTGAAAAGTTCCTATTCAGCAGTGAGACCAGCAGCTGTGTCTCGGGTCTCAACAGAGGTTGTTGCAATGCAGGCAATGATCTCTATTCCCACAGGAGGCATGAGAATAATTTGAAAACAGTGCTTCAGCATAACTCACTTACCAGGTAAAGACAATGACTCACTCAGGAGGCTCATCTGAACTTAAGCGAGCCAAAAGGTGTCAAGCCAGCCCTTAGCATCAGTGCTGCAACAACGAGTGTTGCACCTGTGCACTCGAGATACCATCCTTTGCCACTTACAGAGAAAATCTCTAGTGCAGAGAGCTGCAATACTATAGAAACCTACATGTGTAAGAAAACTCCATTTGGCACCAGCATATCTAGCAATATTTTACTTGTTGCTTTCTTTTAAACTAGTTTAGCAGGCTTGGCTGTGAAATCTCAGGGTCAGAATTCTTTTTGCTAAATGCATTTAGGTTTGATGTGCTTAAGGACTCTTGTTGCCAGGTATAAAAATATCCATCCTGATTCGTGGAAAGCTCTCTATCTGTATCTGTTCCTTCTACTGGAGCAGTTCCCCCTAACGAAGCATTTTTATTATCTAACAGGTCTTGTCTCGCACTAGGATCTGCTCCTATTTCTGCTGGAGCTTGCATGTGACACACCTGAAATTCCACACCTTCTTCTGCACCTTTCTCATGGAATAATATGTAGCATCTGTGTGGTACACCAGACAGGCCACTTGATACCTGGCAACAATTTTCCACTGCTGAGTTAATCCACTTTGTTTCATTTACAGCAGCAGTAGCTGAAGAGACAGAGGTAGAATTGAATGTCCACCTCCACTGGTTATCTTTTTATGCCTTCCCTTGATGAGGCTACCATGTTTTTATGACTACTATATGTTAATAACTACAACAGGCAATTCCATAGGATTCCAAGAAGAACTATTATTAATGTGTGTTCTTTGTCTGCCCACAGCAGAGCAGTATTTACTTGACTTTGGTACTATCGTAAAACCTGGAATCTAGATGGGTCATCTATCTTGGTTTATGTTTCTGTGACTAACATGGTGACTTCTCTCTCGGCCTTTTTCTTTCTAGGGTTTTGAGTTATTTCCACGTTCAATCTACGGTATCTAATTTTTGTGTTAATGAAAAACAAATGTTAAAATCTATCCAGAGAGAGACGAAACCAAAACAACCATGTCTACTGGGAAGGAAAATTTACCTTTTACTTTAGGCTCAGAAGAGCTCAGACCGATCTATACTGCTGAAGAATTACTCCACCTACCAGGACTAAGTCACAGAAACTTGAGAGGACTGTTTTGGCTTAAAATAATTAACTTTTAGAAACAGTTAATGATGAAGTTTGTTGAATGGCTTCAAGATTCCTGAGAAACATATTTGGTTTCTTCTGGCTTTTCTGGGCTTCCTATGAAAGTAATGTATAGAATAACAGATGGCTTTGCCTAATTTATTATTTTTTATTTATGCATTGCAAGATATTATATAGGTATCTTCAAGATGTCATTTTCCCAAAATATTACTGTAAACAGCATAAACGAACTGTCTGCATTAAGTATGTTCTGGGCACAGTACAGGGTAAATAAAAGGACTCCACTTTGGGTGGTCTGTGCAGAAACTTATGAAGAACTAACAGCACTAGTGAACTGCACTCTTTTTCCCAGTGTTTTCCTGGGACTGAATGCACAAGCTAAATGATGTAAATAATCGCAGTGATTTTCAGGAACTGACAGAATTGTGTATGCAGTATCCATGTGAACATAGAGCAGGATGGAGACAGACTGAGCCAGGTCCAGCCTCAGAGGCACACCTTTTCCAGCTCCTTGGATTTCTTCAGCACAATAAAATTTTTACAAATAAGTGCTGATGCAGAATTAGCTGTTATGAAAAGAGCAGGTGGTAATCACCTTTACGCCTTTGTATGTCTCCTTGAGGATACATATTGTAGAAATGATGAAATTATAGAGATCATCACTAGCTGATGAAGTTCCCATCCACTAAGACCCGGGACTGTTAATGGAGGTGGCCACAGGAGATCCCCACCTTAATAAACGCACATCGCGAAAGGAAAGCTGCTGAAGCACCTTGTATAAATCAGCATCCCTCTCCCAAGGCTTGATTCCACTATCGGTCTGACTTCCTCAACAAGGCAAATTATTTAGAAGGCGTTCTGCGCTACATCCCAAAGCAGAGGCCCGCCGGTGGGGCTTTCTTTCTTCCCTTTCCCCGGGACGGGCGGCGGATCCCCGCGGAGCCGGGGCAGCATCCCTCCCTCAGACGAGCGCAGCCACCTCACCTCCCCGCAGACTTCCCGAACTCTGCCCAAAGCTTCCATCACCACGGGCGGGGGTGGCTCAGCCGCTGCTGCCCGGTCCCTCCCTCGCCATCCGCCCGCCCCAGTGCCCCCCTCTTCCCGCCGCGGGGCAGCCCCGGCGCGGCGCTCGCCCCCTCAGCCCTTGCCCGCCGCGGTCGGTGCGAGGCGGCTCGAGGCGCGGCGGCGGACAACGCGCCTGCGCAGCTCTCCCGGGCATGCTCATTAACAGCGGAGGAGCCGAAAAGGGGGAAAAAAA
>VZTF01017495.1:964114-1063031 GCA_013397755.1 Cnemophilus loriae | reverse complement strand
TCCCCGAGGCGGAGCGGGGCGGCGGCGCGGGTGTGCGGCTTCTCCGCGGGGTGCGGCGGCGGGAAAGGCGGGGCGCTGCCGGGGGCCGGGCTCCGGCTCCGCGCTGGCGTTGCGGGAGCGCCCGGGCCGCTCGCATGAAAAGCCGCATCTCCGGTGCGCGTACGGGTGAGGTGGCTCCGCCGGGGCAGCGGGACCGCGCTCGCTCTCAGCTGGAGAACGGAGCAGCCTGATTTCTCACCGCTCCTCAGGCGTAATCTGCTGAACGTGTGCTTGGTGTATTCTCCTGCCGCTGATTGTGGATCTGGTAATCTCGTTTAGTCAAGGCGTGTGTACATACAGTCGTTATACTGCTCTGCTGCTTCCAGCTGTTTTTTCCCTAGAATACCTTGCAGCTGTAGCTCGTGACTGACGGTTTAAGCTTGATGAATGCTTAGACCAGCTAAGGCTATGATTGTGGTACATAGTGAGGAACCCGCCTCTGTGGTATTAACTGTAAGCTCTTACCGTGCCGAATGTCAACACGTTTACCTTAGCAGATCTGGGCTGTACGTGTTCTAGTACTGAAATCAATGCCAAGAACTCCCCGCCTTCCCCTTTATTTGGCTTAAATGTATGCTACCTTTTTAGGCTGTATAGTAACTATCTTAGGGATAGTCTTTTATTGACTGTTTTCCCAATACCCAAACGTTGTAGATACCCATCTTGATTGTGCTGATGCTTCCCCGATAATTAACGAGTCAGATACACTGTACTATGGAAATAAATACCAACTGTCCGTGTGGTGGGGCAAGCATCTCAGACATCTACTGTGTCTCCAGATGGTTTTGCAGTAACAAACCCCCACCACTCCTAATGCCTGGATTTTAGCTGTTAATTGTGAAGCTTAACGTAAAGCAATTTGATATTTGAAGTGTGGAATTCCTGGTGTTGTAGACAGCACTTTGTGAATCAGAAGTAGCAAGATAAACTGTAGTAGGGGAAGAGCTATACATCAGAAGGTGAGACACAGCCCAATAGCTTTCCTTCTTTCCTGTCCATAGTTTCTTTTCAAAGCTTATTTTTCACATGACCCTTAATGCTGTGGGCTAATCTCAAAACACTTCTTCACAGGTGAAATGCAGTCTTCTTAATAACCTCACTGCTATCCCTATAGATATCGTATTGATAACATAAATTCATCAGAAGTTGATAATGTAGTTTTAATATAACTGTGTGTCTTGGGAATTTTGGCTTGTTGGTTTGTTTTAAGAACTCAGATCTCTAAACAGCTGAGGAATTTAGGAACCTCTATCAGTTTTGCCTTTTTTTGTTTGTTTATTTGTTTGTTTTCGTTACATCACAGTTTTGTTTCAAATAATGGTTAGAAGTTTTCTGAATAATACATATAGGATTTTTCTCTGAATATCTGATCTTTAAAAAACCCCAAACCATCAAAACCGTATAAGACCCCAAGAAAATTATATTTCAAATACTGAAATAAAAATTCTTTATTTTAAAGAGAACAGTTCCTTTCAGTTGCCAAATTTTAAGTATTTAAGTGATGTGTATAAATAGAAAACGAGAAAATTCTTATTAAAAGCAGCTTTTAAGAATGTGGGAATGCAAATTACTACTCTCAACACTTCAAGTAGTCAGATGTGGAAGTAAATGAACATATTGTATTGATGGCTTATGTGTAAAAAAGCCATTGAAATGTATTCAGAGTTCTATAAGAGCAATGTCATCTGAGGAAAACTGTGGCAAAGGAAATCTATTACTCATTTGATGTGGCATCATAATTAAAATGGTCGTTTTGAAAACTGAAGAAATTACCTGGTTGCTCACACTTGTGCCTGTAGTCGCATACGGAGGTGTGCAACGTTATGCTCTGCAGTAATGGCTTAGGAATAGGTAAATGTATACTTCCTTCTTTCCATTGAGATAGGAAATTCTGAGGATTGGTGTTGATGCTAATTGGAGCAGGCAGGACATTATTTCAATGTGATTCATGAGGTCTAAATGGTATGCATTTAATTTTTAAATGATCCTAATCTGAAAAATGTAAGAAGAATAATGCTGCTTAATTTATCACTATCTCAGGGCTTTGAATATGGGAAAACAGTCCTCTCCATTTGGTTAGGAATATTTCTGTTCCCATTTTACAGACTGAGAGAATGACTTGTCCTGTCTTTGCTTCAGTCACAATGACTGCCAGTATCTCACAATGACTGTAGTGGGACTAGATTTTAAAACGTTTTAGAGACCAGATATAAATTGGTGATGGAACTATGTCTGAAATTCATGAGTTTCTGTTTTCTTGTCTGCTACTTCTTCATCTAGATGTGCCCGTTGATTATGTTTCGCAGTTCAGCACAACTGAGTTAATGATAACTTTCGTGAGACCAAACAGACAATACAGTTTTGCTTTTTCTCTAAAGGCCCAATCCTGAGTCTGCTGATTTGAGGTGCAAAATTTTCTGCCTTCAAAGTTAGTGAAAATAGGATCAAGTCAAACTGTAGTTTGGCAGCTGTTGGTGTAAGCAATTTTACGTGTTGCAGTCACTATTCCGTTTAGCTTCTTTAGTGTTTTAAAGTGGTAGATTCATGAAGTACTGTAATACTTATGCAACCTTTATGCGAGTTAAGAAAAAGAAATACGTTTGCTTTGTCACCTTTCCTTTGCTCACCTTTAAAGTTGGGTTATAATCCCAGTGTACAAACTTTAGATTTCTCAAGATTTTTGTGCATTACATAGACTACTCAGTGACAACTTATATTTCTAAAACCTGTGCAGAAGTTACCAATAAATGTCACAATATTAAAACAGTAAGGAGAATTTCATAGAGTCATAGAATAGTTTGGGTTGGAAGGGACCTTTAAAGGTCATCCAGTCCAACTCCTCTGCAATCAGCAGGAACATCTTCAAGTAGATCAGGTTGCTCAGTGCCCTGTCCAACCTGACCTTGAATGTTTCCAAGGATGGGACATCTACCACCTCTCTGGGCAACCTGTGCCAGTGTGTCATCACCTATACTGTAAAAACTTCTTCCTTAATCTAAATTGACTCACCTTCAGCTGGAAACCATTACCCCTTATCCTATTTAAGCCATTGTTGTTGATATTGGTGTTTGACTACAGTCCTCTCTAGTGAATAAATAAAAATTATTCTCATCTCACAAATTAGAATGCTTTCTGTGCTTGGGGAAACCACATCGAAGCTAAGACTTGTGAAGGTTTTGGTTCAGAAAAAAACACCATGTTTAGAAAAAATTTCTGATTTTTATGATGTAAGGTTATGTGGAATCCTAGGTGGACATGTTAAAGTGATGCTGTTGCTCTCCTATAGAGGCTGATTTAGTCTTACACTCTGTTGATACAGAAAAGTTACAGCTGGTTATCCAGCCTTCCATTCGTTATGAGTTCTACATTTCTGTGAGTATGATGCTGGTTTGTAACTGATATGACTAAACTAAAATCCCACTAGAGAACAAAAAGCTCTGAATCTAACGTTAGTCTAGGTAGCGTGCAAATCTGTCATCTGTGGTGACAGACAGATCAACCAGCTACCAGCATATCAAGCTTTCCATAGTTCTGCCAGACCAGCAGTGCATCATTGAGGGCTTTCACATCTTCCCAGTTTCTCAGTGATGTTCACCAAGAGCTCCATCATTCTTTTACCAGGTAGATACTTATTTTAAAAGATTGAGCATTTTGCAGTACTGATAAGTGGCATATTCAAAGTTTACTGTAATCAGTTAGAGGTAGACTTGTCCCTCCCTTAGCTTGCCATTTTACTAAGTTTTTGTTGATTCTTGACCAAGGACACAGCACAGTAATATTTGGCTGAGCTATTACACATGCACAGAATTATTCTGTAGTACAGCTGTTGCTGTAGGTTTTAGACTAGGATAGGACTGTCAGTGGTGGCTGCCTCCTCCAAAATGAATATCCAACATGTTGTATCTTAGTGTTATTCTGCTTCCCATGAATCAAACAATTAACTAAGAAAGAGACATAAATGTTCTAAGTGTCAGTTGATCTCTGTGAATAAAATGAGAGGGAAATTATGTTAAATGGTACTTCTGTTGGGTGGAAAGTAAGATTTTGATGCTGCTTAAGTAAAAAGGAGATATTAGTTGTATTCTTATCTTGGCACTTTGATAAGCCTGTTCTCAAGATTCTTCTGTTGGATTTCATGATGAGGAGACTATGCTGAAATGAGCAGATTTCAGTTCTCATCCATCTTTGCCTATGGCTGAAACCACATAAATATTAATTCCTTAAAAAACAAAATCTTTATTGATAGGCTTAGAAATCAGTTCATGTGGATGAAGATAAAGTCTGCCATTGCCATCTAACTTTAGAAAAACTCTATCTTTTTTATTTGTTGATGTTTAAGTGGTTTCTGTTTATTTGCTTGACAGCCTTCGTACATCTTGAAATTTGATGTACTACAACATGGAAATCTTTGTGTATAAATTATAGCTGTAGTTAGCATTATGCAACACAGTAATGTCACTAGTATTTATACTTGACAGGAGAAGTAATTTAGATGCTTCTCTACTCTTTTTGAATAGCTCATAGGTGTTACCTGTTCATTTAATTCACTATATTAAATGCCATTGGTTTTACCTTAATGGACCTTTAATAAATTTAAAAACCTGTTTGAGCAATGAAAAAGCACCAGAAATACAACTTTAGTGGAAATTGAAATATTAATGTCTTTGATACAGGGTTAATTGAATGTCAGGAAAAAAATACCATCCAGAGGATGAAAACTCCTTTACTTGTAACTTCTACATTGAGAGTAATTTCAAGGTGTTTTAAAAGTTGAAATGAGTCCTAAAATGGTGGGGAAAATGCATCCTAAAACTGCAGTTTCTAACTTAACTGTTGCTGTTATATTTGAACACAAAATCTAAAGCAGTTTCTTGAATAATAATGAAACTAGGCATAAAAATTAATCTCCATAAAAAGTCCCTAGGGGAAAAAAAGGCAGATGACTTTGTGAAGAGCATTCTGGTGTGCAAGGAGATGAGGCATTTCTCATATTCATGTTGCTGAGTAATCTTTATTTACTTATATAGAGTAAGTTTTGGTACTTCTTTCCCTTGTTCTCTCGAGCCAAGGATGCTTGACTCTACCTGCCCTTTCCACAGAATGGGCACATGAGTTGAGTGCTCTTGTTGCCAGTCTAGCTGGATTCTGATTATCTGTCAGTAAGTAACTGGTATTTTCAAAGCTTCTTTGTTAAAGTTGCAGTTAGTGTGAAAAAAAAGGAAACTCTTTTCCTTTCAAGCTTTCAGAAGCAGTTCACTTCCTGACAGCACTAAAGCTTTGTCTCTTCTGTGGCTTGATGTTGAAGCTTCTGTATTGAACTCAGCTTGTTTCCATTTTCTCCATTGAACTGAAGAAGAGTCAAAACTTAATGTAACAAATTCGTCAGCTGGGAATGAGGATGGGATTTATTTTGGAGAACCGAGATGTTGAAGACCTGTGTATTCTCCTCTGCTGAATATGAAACCTACCTGTTGGATTTCTTGAGTTCGTCTGATTGGGTGTTGAATGGATCAGCTTCTGGAGTCCTGTTGAGTATCTGCCATGTAACCTTTCATGCTTTTGGGCTTGTAACTGTATCTAGAAATGGCAGATGTATGGAAATTGAGTGATGCTGATAGTCATCTTGTGTATATGTGTATATACACATGCCATTACACTGAATGTCGACCATATGCTTAAATTAATAAAAATAATTAAGATCTAAAAATAAAAAGTTATTTTTATTTCATAAGTCTCAGAAGATGATTGCTGGATCGTAGATGTCAATGTTGCTTATGATTTAAAAACCTGTCTCGAGTTTTCCATGTTCAGAACTTCTTACAGACATACAATTAAACTGTGTTTTATCGTTGCTTACTACTAGTGTGCCATAAATCATCAAGCCAACACAAATAGGGCCCTTGAAGTGTTAGTCATTCCAGTCCCATTCTTAATGAGTAACCTTTGACATTTCAGTAAACATCAGGATGTTGGGTGCTCAGTGTACTGTCTGCGTTGTTGTCAGATGGAGACAAGTTAAGTTCTCATTTTTAAAGGAAATTACTCAAAGTCAAATGCAGGAATGACACAAGAGCAATGTGTATTGCCTGCTCCTTCTCCACATGTGCTTTTGTTTGTAGGTAAGTAAAGGGCGTGAAATCCTTATAGTGTGTACCAGTTCTTAAAGAACAAACAGCAGCTGTGAACAAGTGTCTGCAAGCTCTTATTTCGTCATGACAGCTGTGGTCAGTGTGCAGGGTGTTTACAGGATGAGCCAGTGTCTGAGGATAAGGACCAAAAGCTCAGCCGTGTCAGTCAGCCACAGAAGTCCAGCACCTTCACTAGAGCTTGAAAATCCGGAACCATTTTTGCATAACTAATGTGTGTATATATATATATATATATATAATGACAAAGTGATAGGGAGTGAAGCATAAACAGTTCTAGCACAATGTGATGGTGGATTTCACACCAGAATATGAGAAGCAGCAGCAAATCAAATCATGACTCTTCATATTTTAGTAATGTTTTACCTTATTGATTGGAAATGGAGAGTAAATAAGAGTCACACATTTTAGGTTAGCAGATCTTTTTCTTTACTCATCGTCTTGCTGATCAATGGTCTGATCTAAAAATAATAAAATATGTCTCTGACATCTGTTTGACATAGATTGCTTAAATAGTGTGTTCAGCTTTTTTGTTTTGCTCTGCCTTTTTAACAGTGGGGATTACCACACCTAAGGGATAAGTGTAGGGCTGCAGATTAAATCACAAATGCAATGTAAATGCATCAAAACATTCTGCAAGCATAAGCACCGTATCCGTTAAAATATTTCATTGGAAGAATATTAAAGATCTGGCATGTACTCCTAAATAAAATAAAGCTATTGAGAGCCCAATACCTTGTATGAAAGGGCATGGTTATAGTACCAGGGTACCCTTAGTAGTTGTCTTTATTTCCAAATAAAACTGAATGTTTCCTAGATTTTGCGGTTTTTAAAAAAAATTGTATTCTATGTCAGCACTTTTCTACATATGAAAATAAATATACTTTTCTGGAGGAGATCTACCTCTAAAAAGTAACCCGAACTGCCTACATCCTTAAAAGGAGAAACCTCAATCAAGAATCACTCTTCTATTACATGTTATGATACAGTATGAAAAATCTACTGTCACCCTTTCTCCTCAGAATTTATAAGCTAGTTTTAAAATATCAAGGGAAGTTAGAGATGGGAGTAAAAATCATGGAATGAAGTCAAAGGCAGAAGGCTCTTGAGAGAGTGCTGCTGTTTGGCGTCTCTCCACAGAGAAGCCTGCTCCTATTTCTTTCAGTGTGACAGTATGATACCAGAGAGAAGTTGGGTGTTCAAGAGTTTAAGTTGTGCATCATTTAGGGAAGATTTGGGAAGAAAAGATAGGTGAGAAATAAATTGGAAGGGAAGGAAACCAGCTGCACTTCTAGGCCAAAGCAAAACTGAATATGCTCGAAGTGATTTGAAAGTGGTGCAGAGCGAGGAGGTGAGGTGAGGTGGAGCAGGAGATCGAAGCTGTGTGACTGGAGCAGTAAAAAGGCCAAGGGTGTTCCCCACTTGCTGTCCTGTTCCAGGTACGCTGCCGTGGGCAGACTCCTGCCACTGATAACACTTGTTAGCAAAGTGCTTTTGGCAGATCTGAACTATTCTAAATTTGCCTTGGCTGATGTAAGCAAAGACTGAACTTCTTGTTTAAATATTTGTAGTGACGTGTACATGCACTTCCTTTACCTCTGAGCTTGTGTTAGACTACAGTGGGGTCCTGTATAATCAACTTCGGATATATTTGCTGTTTATGTCAAATGTCATGGGAAGATTTGTGGCAACAGGGTCAGTAAAAACCTTAACTTCACAGCTTTTCTGGAAGTAGCATTGAATCATGATATCCATTGATAAATCAACAGTAAACTGCTCCTGCTTGGAGTTGTGCCTCTCTGTTCTCTTCTTTAGACGGTGTTGCTTTGTCTTGGATTTTCCACTTGCTTTTGGGTGTCTGTATTTCTTGTAGGTTTTAAACCAACTGTTTTGTTCTGAGAAATGCTAACAAACTTGAGGACAAAAGGGAAATTGTAGGGTTTGGGGTTTTTTTCTTCTTTTGTTACTGGATTATCATTAGTATATGTGTATGTATATGTGTTTTGTAAGTATTTTGTAAAAAAACGAAACAGCCTTCCTCGTTACTTTAGACTGGGAGGTAGTTAGAAAAATACGTCCAGTTTTCTCCTAGAAAAGAAAGCAGTCTTCTTGGGCTGAGAAAGAAAGGGCAGTGTTGGCTCACCTGTGTGCTCTGTGGTTCAGGTTGTCTTCTGCAGGAAAAGGCTTGAGATTTCCCAGATCTCTCTGTTGTGTCCCATTAGAGTGAAAACTATAAAGGTATGCTGGACACCTTAATGGCATGGAGCTGTGCACTGGAACAGACTCTGTCTGCCAGAGTTCAAGAAGGAAACAGCTGGGACAGTGTTCTCAGACCCGTGGTGTGATTGCTGGGGTGTCCTGTGTAGGGCCAGGAGCTGATCTCTTCCAGCTCGGGGTATTCTATGGTTCTATGATCCAGCTGCACATTGACCACTGAGCTTGCTGTGATTTATAGGGGGAAACTGTGTATTGGTGTGTGCACAGGTTTTGCTTGTTTTCAATGAACTGTGACCCACTCCACAGATTTCTTGTGAAGAGCATGAGAGAGGTGAATGAGGACAACAAATCTGTAACCAACCTTCTGCATTATTGTTTAGATACTGTTTTAATGGGAACCTTACGAATAACGAAGTTTGAAATAAATTAGAAGTAGAAATGAGGCATTTTAAAAAAAATCCCTCCAGTAAATGTTTATCTACTATTAACTGATACGCAGAAACAACTTCAGTACTAATTTCGTACACTGAGGATGAGTGAGATCAGTTCAAGGCTATTATGCCCTGAATTTGCAGACAGCTTGTTGTAATTAAGAAATAAACCTCATAGTTGTTGTTTTGATTTTTCTCTGATGCTTTGCCTGGGGGGTCAGAAATGTGTTCTTGATGCCTGCTGTCTATAGGCACTAAAAGACTTAAATAGCATTGTGCCTATTAACAGAAGTTGTTTGCATTTGTGCAAAAATTCCCCTCCAAAGCTGATTCAGTGTTCCAGCATAAAAGGGCTGTGGAATTACAAGGCTGTTAATAGATGAGAAAACAACTATGTGTACCATGAAGGTGATTATGACCACAGGAAACTTGTATCAAAATTGCTTTAGGTCGTCATGTTATAGTATGGAAACTTTTAAAAGGTTATTTCCTTAAACTGTTAACAAAACTGGTCTTCTGTTACGGTTTCAGCTCCTAGGGACGAAAACTAAAGTATGGTATCTGCTTTGTCTGCAGAATAAAACAGGGGCTCTTCTCCTGATAGTTATCCTGGGAGCTGAGCATCTTGTTGCATCTGAGTACAAAGGCATAGTTCATTACTGATGGGAAAACAAACTTTCTCTACCGTAGCGATTCAAATTGCACTCTCTGCTAAGTGGCGCTCATTAAAAAATCTGTCATTTACAGGAATTACTATTTTAGCCCTTTTAAATGTTTCGGTGCTTTTTCTTACACTGGATGAGATTTGTATATTTAAAAAAGAAGGGCAGAAAAGGACACTGTTTCAGAAAGATTGTCTTTCCGGGGAAGCACACAGCTAAAATTGAACAGTAGATGAGCTGTATAGGCCTAAGGGGCAATGATAACAGAATTAGTAGAAATAAAGATTTGTTGTTTCCTGCTTGCTGAAATAACTCATCAGTTTTGGAGAATATGTAGATGATACTCCCTGAAGTGTAATTTATTATGTTCAGTTTCTGAAGATTCCCAGATTATATCCAAATTCACTTTTCCTTTTCTGGTGTAGTTAATGGGGAAGTAAAGCAGCTCTGTTTTATCTGCTTCTGCTGCTTGGTCTCAGAAGTCTGTGAGAGCTGTTCTGCTCACCTCTGAAGATGCATTGCCCTCTCTCCAGTGCAGGACTGTTCTTCCCTCTTGGGTGCCTGTTTCTCCTCTCCAATTCTTCCCTCCTTCCACACACCCATCAATGATGTTTGGGAAGATCCCTCAGGATCTCTGAGATGGATAGCCAGCACTGGCAGAGTAAGGTAGCTCTAAATAGTCAGGTGTCAGATTTTTCTAGCAGAACCAGAACAGTTTCTGAGGCGGGACTGTAAAGTAGCAAGTGCCTGTTGCACATTCACATATAGGCAGCTGTGTCCTGCTTGGGATCTTACCCTTCAAGGTTTTCAAAGCAGCAAAGCTTACCTAAATCTATACTCACTCTGTGGTTTTTCTATTACACGGAATCTGTCTTTATAAACAGAATTTTAAAAAAAAATCATAAATGCTCCGTAGCAATTTTAAACTCTTGGGTCAACTTGTAAACTTCTCCAAGAAGATTGTGGGTGGGTGTGGAATTATTTTAGAATCAGAGATCTGCCTTGCCAAGTATGCATCCAGTTCTGCGTTTCCTTAGTTATGACTAAAAGACTAAAGATATCCCTTTTAATTCTTTCTCTTGACATTTCCTGAGCAGCTTAGATGAAGTCCTTTGCTACAGACAAGCAGTTTAAAAGTTTACAGGAGTAAGGGGATAATATGGGGGTCAGACATAGAGTTTTCTGTACCAGATCAAAAAAATGGATGTTCTAGTTCAGCGTAGTGCTTCTGGACTGCAGTTCTCTAACAGACCCATAAACAAGGAACGTTATTTTGGCTTGGATACTTTTCAGTTGATGGTGGAGATGGTGGCCAGACACAGGAAGGCTCAGTTTAGTGTACAGTGTTGTTAGTGTACCTCTGATGTGAACAAAGGCATAGTTGTAGAGTACAAATACATATATTTGGAGAATGTGCCTCTAAATAAATGAGCATTCATTCAAATTACGAGTCTGAGGATGGATAGCATTAGCTAAAGAATATAATTCTCCTAGAAATGAGTGCTTTGTAATGAATGGCATTCAAGATGACAATTGTCCATTTGAATTCTCGATACTGTGGACTTGCTGGAATTTTATTTCACTGAAAAAAGAAATTAATTAAAATCAGTTCATTCCTCCTTTGCAGTTGTATATATGAAACAGTTTCAAAGGATATCAGATAAAAATTGTTTCCACAGTAAGAGGTTCTAAGGTGTTTGTAGAATGAAGAAAGGAACTTAGCAACAAGTTGTTCTGAATATTTAAAAAAATCCAAACGGAGTTTGGTTTTTGCACAACAATTTCACCTTTTCTTCAACTTGCCTAATGGAACTGAAGCCATAATTTGCAATGTTAAGGTCAATGACTGGGGTTTAAAGCTCATTTTCTGAATGAATTTTGAAGGTAAGTCTTATCTGCGTAGTTCTTGAGGCAATGGATTTTTGAGCTGTTATTCTTACATACAAAAATGTTAATATATTTTTCAGGTTTGGATAAGAGGGAAAAGTATTTGTAGGCTTCAGCCATAGAGTGGTCGCTCTTCTGGGAGGTGAACTGGGAAACAGCAGGTCTTAGTATCACATTAGTTTATTATGCATTGTGGATCATATTGCTGCTCACACTTCTCATATCTGTTTAATTTTTTTTTAAATGCATTTAATTAACTATCTTTAGAAATATGCAAGAGAACAACTGCTCTGTGTTTTGAGGATCGCTGACACAACCTCCCTAATTTTTCTTCAGCACCTATCTCTTTGCATGCTATGAAGAAAATTGTTTCTGTGCCCAAACTTCAGCTTATGTTACTGTACTTCTTCAGCAGAGGAAGTATCCAGCAGGAAATGCTGGTTGTGTATGTGTTCCAGTCTCAACAGAATCTGCCGTTGTTTCCCAACGTATTTTTACTATTCATTAAATCATTCGTGTACTTAACTTTAAAAGGGTGCCTTGTTTATTTCACAAAAATCTAGGAAAGTCTTAAAACAGAACTCTTACCTTTTTCATCATGGGCTAACTTTCCTATTAATAGAAAGGTTTCGCAGTGGAAGAGCAGTGAAGTCTGTAAAACTTCTTTCTTGTGTTTTCTCATATGTAAAGAGCTATCTATATCAGTATTCAAACAGCATATCCAGAGACACTGAATATACTGCTATTAAATAGTGAAAATTAGTGATCGTAAAGTGAAACTGCGTGTACTTGGATATACTTAACGTGAGTCATATAGCTGGCATTGGTACTGAATCAAGTGCAGTATTACTGTGAAATGATTGAAATGTTGCTTTTATAACAACATAACAGCTGAAGTGATTTTTCAGCATCATTTGGAAATAGATAGAGACTTTATTTTCAGTTGTCATAATATTCCACTTTAAAATAAATGTACCACCCAACAATGATAAATGTAATTTGTACTCTCTTTTTGAATCAGGTTGATATTTTTGTGTTGCATGTGCTCTAAGCGCCATCATAAAACTGAAGTTTTACTTGTCTTATACTTGGCTTTGTAATTTGGGCAGTCTTTTACATTGAGCAGTACAGTTTGCTGGTCACTAGGAATAGTGTGTAAGAGTAGCTAATGCCACATTTTCCTGGGTGCCTAACTTCTAATAGTATATTTTGGGCTTTATTGAGTTATAGTATCACTAAGAACCATTAGCTGTAAATCAGTAAACGTTAAATGAAATCTAGAGACTTTAGTTTTGAACTCTCTCTGAAATGTTACCCAAGGTATTTGCCTGGTATCCTTCTAAAATGGGACATAGACAAACCAGCACAAAAGATGGTTAAGACCAACACATCAACTATTTCTTCATTTAATTTACATTGACAGTTTTTTAATGACACCTTTGTTAGATCTTTCTACACATTCCAGAGAAACCAATATAATTGTGGTTTTGGAAGTCAGCTCTTCAACTTGAACTGGTGAGCAGTGGGCAACTTCATAGTTAGGAAAAAAAGCCGAGGTTGTCAAGTCTAGGATGCAGAGAACAGCACTGTAGTTCTGGGTAGCCTGGCAGGATGGAAGGCAGCTACCATGGACAGTGTATCTTCAGAGAGTGTGCATACACTTCTCCACACCAAATAATCAAGAATTTAGGAATTGTCATTCTGCCCCAGGCTGTATCTGTTTCCTGTGACTTTCTTTTCCCCAGCTGTATTTGTTAAGTTATAGCAATTCAACAGTAGATATTTGGATGATGTGGAAGTAGAGAGTTTTCACTTTTCCTGCTCCCAGATCTCCTATTTTGGTTTTTTAAGTGGAGATCATCTAGTCCATAGTCCATTTTGAGTCTCTCTTTACAATTCTAAAGGCTGAAGTTTTTGCAAAACAGTGTTCGTCATATGAGCTTTCATTTCTATTTCCTGATTCCAGTGGGGAAAAAATGTAACATAACAGACTTCTTTTAGGCTGAAAAAAAAAAAAATTATGTACATCTTAAACATTTGTTTCTATTTGCATGTTAGAATTGAAATGAATGAATACAAATGCAAAGCGTTTGTCATCTTTTAAATTTGTTAAAATGTCAGTAAAGTAGTAAATATTTGGTTCTGTTTTCTGGCAGACTGGGGGCAGACAGTAGCTGCCTTCTAATTAGTAAAAGCCCACCTACAGAACTGTAAAAGGTATTCGCAGTCTTTACCATCTTTTAATTTTACATTATGGAGGTGACAATGGCCCACGTCCTCATCAGCCTTTTGCTTGTTTGCTTATAAGCATTTCTCAGCTCATATTCTTCTCAGTTTTGTCTGAGCAATAATAACCTTTTTTCTACAAAAACATTTCTTGTACTTTTTTTCACGCTTGGTGTTCGTTTCAATTTTTGCTTCATAAATTCTCCTAACTTTGTATTAAGCCTCACTTTTCCTCCCAATATTTGGTTTTGTTGGTTTTTTTTTCACCTATGCTGCAAACACTGGGGAGTTTTATGTGGTGTTTCATGGACACAAGTGTTAGAATTCATACAGTGATTCCTGTTTTCTTTGTGCATGTGTTAGATGTTAAGGTTTTGACTTACTCCTTAGTCTGCTAGTATGTAGCAGTAGTGGACCACAATGACAATTACAGTTTGCGTTCTAGTCTTAGAGTCAGGGAAAATATTTGGGTGCTTTGGTCTGAGGAAAAGAAAATTCTCCAAAATGCATTTTCCGAAGGAATTGGTTTCCTAAGACTACTGGTTAAGTGGAACATCCTAATACAAAAATCCAGTCTTTGAATGGCTGAGCTAAGTTATACTGTATTTAACTTTAAAGAAAGAACTTACTGAGAAATTGTAAATATGGTGCTGCATAAGACCCTAATACTCTGGTGGTTTTAGAGAGAGATTTAGAACTGTTTGCTTTTTGAGAGGAAAATATTGTGACAGCTGTGCTTAAACATGTTTTATGTGCTTAAAAAGTCTTAAGGCAGAGTTAAAGGGGAAAAAAAATCAAGAGATGCCCAAAACCAGCCATTGGACATTAGTTCACAGGAAGCTGAGACAGCTGTTTGAAGCTGTATAGATGTAAACCAAATACTGCCCTAGATCAAGACACTTCCAGGTTTCCTGTAATTATTTGCAAATTCTAAATTTAATAGTTTCATTTTTTTAAGAGTAGACAGACTTTGTGTGTGCAGACTTGTATACATGTGGTGCCTTGAAGCCTTTCAAGTGTTTGTGTATCCAATGAATTGTACTCAAATGTCACTTGCCACCCCTCATCCCCCAACTCCTGCCTGACAAAACATGTGCCATATAAATACCTTGTCCTTTGTCAATATTTGTAGCTGTCCTTAAAGTGACAACGTAAGAGTAACTGATAAGCGTTTGTCTCTCGTGAATTCCTCTTTTTCTCTTGGGGTGGGAATATCTCATAATTAGAAACAACAGAAAACCAGTATTACTTGCCCTAAAATGTTCGGTATTTCAGGACTGTGTACTAAAAACTGCTTCCTCTGCATTAGTTTTCAGCTTTTGTTTTACTTTCTAACTCAGTCTTGAAAAGCAGTACCACAGCCAGTGTTTATGCAGAAAAGGGACTCATGAAACCTGTATCACCCCTCAATAACTGGTGTGAAGACCTGGTAATTGCTTTATTTTGTAGATAACTTCCTACACAGGGAGTCTAAATCCTGTCTTCCATTGAGCCTGAGAAGCTGCTTTGTCCATTAGGGTTTTTCATTTAAGTTTGTAATGCCACTTTGTATTCAAAGATCAGTGGTAAGTCTTGAGCACTATCCAGAGAGTTGAAATGAAAGGGAAATGAATTACAGAAGTTGCAAACCTTGAAGAAGTAATTTTCTCCACCCTTTACTGAGAAACATAATCACCCAGTGTTCATGTTATCATAAAAATCATAATTTCTAACCTTCTTTTTTTGTGATTCAATCATATATTACCCGACCATTTCACAAGTGATCTGCTTTGAGTGTGATACCCAGGGATCAGGAGTGAAGAAGGTGCCTTTTCTTCACTGCTGATTATCAGAAGCACAGAATGGACAATAGAGAGTATGTTTGAAACCACGTGCCTTCAGACGGCAAAATAATTAATCTGTGTTCTGACTCTTCTTGTGTAAGTCTTGGGCTGTTTTCCTCTTCTTGCCTGGTTCATCTGTAGGACCACTATGGCATTGGTATCGTAGATGGGGATATTGCCAAGTCCCTCTGTTGCTCAGTTGATAAATGGTTTCTTTGGCAGTTGTGTGACTTCTTGCCTGCGGCCATGTGGACAGGTAGGACTGCACACGGTGTCTATGGAAAACAGAGCATATTGCAGTAAAAATGCAGTTTCTTTCTCCATCGTTCCATGTAGTGGATCATAGCGTGCCTTGTAGGATAAGGTGAGCCTTGACTTCTGGCCTGAAGCTGTGGTACCTCTTAGATCTGCAGGTGTCCAAAGTCCTGTGAAGAAGCAATAGTTGCTTTTGATGCAACACCATAATTTCTGTGAAATCTTGCTAGTTTTAGTATGAAATAGCTGAAATGCATCTGTAAGAACCATTCTTAAATATAAGACAATCCTGTTTTCTTACACAATGTAGAATTTTTCTTTCACCTGTCACCTACAGCTGGACTGTGCAAACTAGACAAACTTTTCAGAATATTTGAAAATGTGAGTCAACAACCTGGAAGAACAGATTTAGCAAGACCATCACTGCAAATCTAAAATACACTGATTCAAGTAACTATACACCAGATAATTGTGAGGAATCTTAACAGAACTATTATCCAGGTAAACTGATTTGTTACTACATAATCATCATAGCTGCTGCAATAAAGGATTTATTACTAATTCAGTGTTTCCAGCAAAAAAAATATTTTCACAAGAAAATTTCAGTTATTTCTCTTGGACACTCTTCTGGAAGAGCTTGAACAGTGCCACTGTTTGGGTTTATTTCTTTATTGTGATGCATGAACATATAATGCTATGAACATAGAATATTAGTTTTAATGTTCAAATCAGGAAAAGTCAATGCCACATAGATACTGATGGCAATTGATTGAAGCACAAAAATATGATTTGTTGCTTTTATTAAAGGCTGTGAATTTTTTTCCTTTCCTTTAGACTCATCCACCTTGACATGGTTATAAAAGTAAGAAACAAGGGCATGTGGCCTAGAGAAACTAAGAGTCAGGATAGCATCCTGCCTGGATGGCCTTAAAGATATAGTAAACATAATTGATGATTCAGTGGCGATTGTGTGGTAGTGTGTCAGATTTTGTTTAATGACCGTCTTTTTCCTTCATGTTGAAGGGAATCATACAAAAGGAGTTTAAACCATTAATGTTTTGCATTAAGTTGATAATCTGTTTATTACATATGTGTAATGACATATATATGTGTGTATATATATGTTTGAAAGCATATTGCACATGGAAACTTTGCTATGTATTTTTTTCCAGTATCCTTTTGAAATAGGTTGGCACTTTCTTCTTCTTCTTCTGAGGGTAAATGCTGTGTACTGTGCGAAGAGTAACACTTGCTTAGTTTTTTGTAGGTTCAAGTCTGGATGGAGAAGGGCTAAATACAGGTTAACCATTTTTATTTTTTGTTATCTAAAGACAAAAGAAATGAAGGTGATTTCCTGAAGATTGTGTCTTATCCACTCTTACATCTGAGACGCCAGATCTTCTCTCTGTGATCTTTTATTCATCATGAAAATACCCTGGAGCAGTCCGAGTTTCTTCCTGTAGTCTCCAGGGTATCTTTGCTCTTTTGTTCTTTATCTGTCTTGGCCCTGGCTTGCCAGATGTGATGGCAGTTTCTGTGGCTGGTCTGAATGCATGTGCTCAACAAGCTGGCCAAAGACAAGGGGTAGGTGTGAAATACTTGACCCTTTTCTCCCAGAACTCTGGCTAGCTTTATCTTGTATCTGGGTCTGGACATCTGATAGAATAATTTCAGCTTGAAACCTTTGAATAATTTTAAGCAAATTTCACTCTATAATCTTGATAATCATGGGACAGAGATGAGAGAGGACTGGGAGTGATGGAGTAAGAAACTCATGCTGGTCTCCAATTGTTTGCATAAATTATTACCCCGATTTAATGTCTGATAAGCACAGGAGGAGTATCTGGTGGCCAGTATGAGTAAAAAACCTCTGAATACAAAATTTGAATGCTCATGGGAAAAGACGGACTAAAATTTGTGCAGGGATGAGATGATGTGTTCATTTTCTGTCTGTTTTGCAGGCTAAGCTCTGCAGAGGTCGTGTCATCATAAAAACAGTATTTGCAGTTAATTCTTCTAAGTACTAATAGCAATTTGTATAATTTCCATTGGTGAAGGTGTAAAATCTTCTTAATCAAGTAATGTTTAGGGGAAGAAATTTTCTTTTTAAGGAGCTTGCATAAGTGATTAACATAGTTTTACTGTGTGTCTTTAATTTTTAGTGGTTTTGGTTTTCAAGTTCTTTGTATATGTTTAATCTTCAAAAGGCAATGATGTGACACCAGTGACACTCTGGTGTGTGCTTTTTTCTCTGACTAGTGCTATTCTTTGGGCAGTGTAAAGCTTTTTCCTTTGTCTGCTTAGGCTATTTTGTCTTAAATTAATTTCTGAGGTTTTATCTCTGAGAGTCTCTATATTATTATCAATTAATATATGTAACTCGTTATTTGGCGTATCTATAGCAGATGAGTATAATTCATACTAGTTCCAGGTAAATTGACAGTTTTTTATCTGCATTGTGGCAATGTGATCTTTATCTTGAGTTTGTTCCTTCCACTTGTTCTTCCTTCCACTTCCTTGTTCTTCCTTCCACTTGTATGTAATAGTCAGGATTGGCCAAGTCCCTGTGTATGTTTGAATGTAGCATAGACATATACATCCTCTTACTGCCTCAGAATTGCCCTGCATTTCCAGGTTAAGGAAGGAGTTGAAGAAGCTACAGGTCTTCAGTACTCTACTGTAGGAAGACTTGGTAGTTACCTATGCCTGTATTAAACTTACGTAGTCCCAGTCAGTTCCTGTTTTATTGTGTTTGAGATGAAGTGTTAAGTACTAAAGGAATACCCCTCCTTCTTTCTCAAGTTGTTACTTACCCCTAGACTATAATGAAACTGTTGGTATTAAAGATGACAATATTACAGTCCTTCTTGGCTGAGCCATGGTGGTGTTGGGAAGTGCTCCCAATTGAATGTTCTCCACCAGTGTCTCAAAGTGGATGGTTCCCTTTGGAGGCTGGAGGCACTTTGGGACCCTGTTCTTGTCTTCCCTGCACTGTGGGGAGGGAGGCTCAGCCTGAAGAGGAGTGCTGCCTGAACTCCAGAGCTTGTTTCTCAAGGCTGAGCTGCACAGGATCAGTCAGCAAGATGAGATTTGCAGACTGACGTGACCAGAGAGCTGCAGTGGTGAGGAGTAACCAGCAGCTAACTGGTAAAGGTTCCGTTTTTAATGGAAAACTGTATGAAATTGGACATTTTGTGATGTTACACATTACTTCCTAACAAGACATAGCATAGTTTCATTCTTCAAAAAATGGCATTAATTTAGAAAGAAGACAATAAAAAAAGTTCACAGGAGGGGTGATCAAATCACCATCTGAAGCCTTGCAGCTGTACAGAAGCTCGATCCCGTTTTCTGATGGTTTACTCAGTACTACAGCTCCCTAAATTTAGTGTATTAGGTTGAAGAGCTTCAGAGAAACTACCAAATGCTTTTAGAATGCATGAGCTCCGGGCTGCAGAGCTGGAACACACAGCTGCCAAGCAGATGATGTGCCAGTTCTGTGATGCTGTCCTTTGCTCTCGCTGCATTGTGGGGCAGGGCAGGATGCCCTTCTACTGTGGCATTTCTTACATTTGCTTGGAAAATACCAGTCTGGGCATCTGCAATGTCAGGCTTCAGCTGGTTTGCTTTATTCTGATTTTCCTAGGAAGTCCTGATATGACTTGTGTAGCCAGTTGCATTTTGTAAATTGTACAAGCATTAATTTTCAAATGTAGCCTTTATTAAATATATTTAAAACAAAAAGCCAGGAAATGTGTTTTAAAGAAACAATCTCTCCATCAGAGGTATTTACATTTACATCTACATTGATACATTTTCTAAGGATATTTCAGATTTTGCAGGAATTTCACCGTGTTGTTTAATTGCCAAATGTCAGTGTACACACATATATGTTGGTCTGTTTGTCTTTCTGCTGAGAACTGATGAAAGAGAATGGTGTCAGACACTGATTCATGATTGTGTTGAATAATTGTTTTGAAAAGGCTTTCATTTCATGTGTTTTGTGACCACCTGCTTTCAGAGCTGATAAGATAAAAGTGACAGAAACTTAGCCTTGCCCCATGTTTTTAGGTGGCCCTTTCTACATTTTTTATATGGACTGATTTTTCCCTTGAGCATTTGAGAGACGTAAGCTGAACGTGCCATCCTTTATGGGCACTGCTGAAACAGCTAGGTGGCAATGTTCTTCTTATTTCTTATCCTTGTACTAGTCCATGATTAAGATGTTTATTAATGAAGAGTAGTACCTTGTAGATTTCATCAGAGAAAGGAGTTAATTAAAGTAGTTTTTCAGAAATAGTGATCACATAGAGATTTGAGAAGGAATATGTCTATAAAACTATTTATACTTGTTACACATATGCTAGCTAAGATAAAGCTAGGAATAACATCATAATAATTTCCCATTCTTTTAAGTAGGTGTGTTCTATCTGGAAGAGAAAATATTTATGTATTTTTATGTTTTGGTTAATACGATAAAAATAAATCTGCAAATTTTTTTCTACTAAAAATGTGTTTATTTCCTCCAGGTTAGTATTCTGATTGACTCATAGTTGTGAATTGAAAACTGTTGCAGTTGTCATATAGCTAATGCTTTATTGTCTAGATGTAGCTTTCCCATATAGCCAGGCAGATCACTGGTAGTCTGGAATGCAGAAGAGCAAGTCATTACTGCTTGTTACCTGTTGTATTTGTTCATCTTAAGTTCCCACAGGAACCTCACTGGTTTTTTTTTGTGATAGAGGCTGCAAGTGAAGATGGGAGTTGGATTTGACTCCTTCACATGTGCTGGCTGGGCTTTGGTGTAAGTTTTTGTCTTCAGATGTCATCAGTTCAGGTTTTGGTAAAACCGACTGCTGCTGAAGGTAATGTACAGCAGTGGTTCTTCTGCATTCTTGTAGATGTCATGTTTTACCAAATCTCCTACTCTTTAATGTGAGGATATGATCCAAATCTTGTGTTTGGTTTGAAGGAATATGATATTTAAAGCTTTCATGTGTACTTACTGCAGCATAAGATAATTAAAACAATCTTTTTCATGAAGTAAATTTCCTAAAACCCTGCTCTAAACAAACTTCTGTGGGTGAATTATTTGTCTTTAAGAAAAGAATATTCATGTTAATGTTTTTGTAGTGATTATAAGAGGATGTGTGTAATACTCTATTGTAGTGGGAATAGAGAAAGAAAGAGAGTTGTTCAAAGCAAAGTTATTTTCCCGTATTCTTTGATTAAAGAACTTTTTCTGTTTAAAAATATCAGCATGTTTTCTTTCTGTTGTTGTGTGTCAGTTATTTAAACTGTTGTGACTATTAAAAAGAGCTGAGGCTTGTCTTAAGATCTGAAAGTAGTTAAAATTGTACTTTTGATTTCCAGTTTCTAAACTTCCCATACTTTCTGAGTTACTGCCTCTACTTACAAAAAGAGATGTTAAACCAGAACTTAAAATATTGGTTGAAACATAGGGAGAAATCTTTGTGCAGTGACAGGGCAGGAAATGGTCCTAATTCTTGCAAGAGGAACTAACAGGCAGAATGCTGGAACTCTGCAGACAGTGCTGCTGCTGCTCCCTGCCTCCAGGTACCCACTCCTTGCCTGGAGAGGAGTAGGTATTACAGGGGTTCCAGTGCTTCTAAATGTTTCCTTCCTTTTGAGCTGCACCATTTTGTTTGTTGGAAATTTTGAGATACAAAACCAGTTTTTTGACATTTTCAGTTAAGTCAAAACTTTCCAAACTATCAGAATTAAAACGGAATTATTTCTGAATTCTCAAATTGAAACTGACTTTATCTGCAACCCTTCATATTAAAAATGTGATTTGTTGTACTGGTTTTTGGCTACTTTTCTTCAGAATAGCTGGTTTGGGGCTGTGTTTTGGATTTGTGATGCAAACAGTGTTGATAACACACAGATGCTTTTGCTGAATGATGCTTGCACAGTGCTAAAAACCTTTCCTGCTCCTCACTCCACACGAGCCCTGCTGTCCTGGGCATGCTGAACACCTGCCCACCCTTGGGACACGGGGAATGAATTCCTTGTTTTGCTTTGGTTGTGCACACACCATTTGTTTTGCTTATTAAACTGTCTTCATCTCAACCCACGCGTTTTCACACTTTCACCCTTCCAAATCTCTTCCTCATCCCGCAGGAGGAGAGTGTGGGATCAGCTGTGCAGGGGCTGAGCTGCCTATGGGAGTTAACCCACGGCATTTGTTTTGTCGTGGACTAATGGAATCTCTTTCTATTTGTTTGTATTTATAGATTAAATTAAGTCATCAACCAGCAAATTCAAGTCTTCTATTTTGAGACCAGATGATTAAAAGATGTGCAGGTTTAGTATTTTGCATTTCCATAGAAGTGGTGTTTGTGATTGCAAGGCAGTGCCCTGGCTCCCACATGAAGTTTTAAATATATTCCAAGACTTTTATACTAGGAACGGTCATTTTTTTTTCCATAGAGGCAGGTGCTGCAACTTCCTTTCCATCACCCATCCCCGCCCTTTAAGACAGAAAAGTTATGTGGCCGGGATTTAAATCTTTCTTCACTTACAGAATTCATGTGTAATTTAAATTGAGCCTGCGCTGTCTGGCTTGTAAAAGCATGCGTACGTAGTATGGCTCCTGCATTATTTTTCTCTCTTGCAATAAAATGGATGAAAAAGTCTAATTTTTTTCTGCTTTGAGATATAAAAAGATATTAGTCATTGTTTCAGTTTATCAGTATTGTTAGTAAACACAAAAAGGATGGGCATGTATATTGTATATAATTAAAAAGTATTGGGTGAGTATGAGCTTGTGTAATGAATTATAACCTAATATTATAGAGTGCTTAGGAGAGTCAAAACATGAATATGCATTAGGAAGTTGCATATTGTGAAAATTTATCAGTTTTCTTTTAAAGAAGTCTTAAATACTGCAGAGGAAACAAACAGTTGAGTCTCTCCTTACCTACAGTGAACAGTTCTTGGTAAGTAGCTGCTTTAGAAGGAATTAAGGCTATGATATGTTAGGCTTGAGCATTTAGTCTTTGAGTGTGAACAATGGTCATAATTGTGCACAGTGTTGAGGGCGGGTTTAAAAATTGTTAGATTTGTCCAAAAAAGTTTCTTTAAGAAATTCACTTACTATCATTTTGGGATTCCTGTATATGAAAGGAATGGGGTTCCTCTGCACATAACACCGTGCCTGTGCTAAGTGAGACTGGGAATATTTAACTCTAATGAGAAATAGTTAATAGAAAAGCACTTTGTACAGATTTAATTAGTCTATTCAAATGTTACTACTGAACTTCTTCATTTGTGATTAGAATTGTTTTCTGGGCTGGACAAAGAAATTACTGGAAAACATGAGTTTGACTTTGTGTGATTTTTTTCTTTTGGGAATGCCTGTATGTGTTTCTCCACAATCATCTCCAGTGATTTTTCCTTTTTTTGTTTTCTTATGTGACCATATTGATTAGTTTCAAATTTTTTTCATTGTTGTTTTGTACAGATCCAGCAGTTGAAACAGTTTCAGTGACTGTGTATTGATTAATTCAGTCATCTCTTTGGGCTTTATGGGATAGAAAAATTAGTATATCATATGTTCTGTCTACTGTACTTCTATTTTAGACAGTCTTACAAATATGCCATTTTGAAAAACAATGGGAGAGTTGTAGTTATAGATGTTGGAATCTTTAAATGTGCCTTACATGTTTTACAGGGGGCTTATCCCACTTATATCACCACTCAGTGAATACATGTGGGCTATCTCCTAATGCAGTAGATCATCGCTGTGATTGTTTGGGTCTCTGTAATAGCAGCAGTTCTTTACAAATTGTGTGTTTCTTTCTTACATCATATTAAATTACTTGAATTCTTATAAATGTCCATCTGTCAGAATTTTGCATACATTAAATTTTGGAAGCAGTTGTGACATGAAGGTATCTTGCAGAATAATAGGCCTAATGGGGGAGATATATGTTTTGTTTTGGAAATTTTTGTGGGTTTGTTCATTGGTTTGGATTTTGTTTTGTTTTTCATCAGCACCTGCTTAGAAGCTGGAAAATTCTTAGAATTATGTAGATTGAAATTCCATGTTGGATGGCCATGCCTGTTGCTTTATTGTTCCTTCAAACAAATGGTACATCACAGTGCTGCTCTATGTACACATTAATACTGTTATATTCAGCACATCAATAAAGAATACCCTTTGAAAATCACTGCATTATGCAGCTGAAGATTTAGGCTTTACTTTGATATTCTTGAAACTGTTTGGTAAGTGTATTCTCTCCCAGATGAGGAATCCAAGGGAGGAAAATAAGCGCCTCTTTTTCTTTCTTCTACCACATATTTGATTAGAGCAGTCAGTCCTATTAAGAAAGAAGATAGATCTGGTTAGCTTATTCTGCTTTTCAGTCTGACAGTCTAAGGCTGTCACAGGGTTTTAAATTACCCAGAAACAAGCTTTAGTGCAAAGCTTTTTTTTTTTTTTCCCCCCAAAATACCATTCGTTATTCCAATAGACAAAGAAGAGTCTGTATTAAAACACATCTAATGAGCCTTTTAACAAAAAGCATAATTTGTAAGAAAGGTAAGTTTTTTGCATGGCTTCTCTGTGAATGCATTAATAGTAAATATGAAGGTGCACTGAAGTCCACCCTGTTTCTATTTATTCTTAGTAAGAAAAAGAGGAAGGCAGTGAGGATGTTTGCATTTTTATGTCGTAACACTGTGCCCCTGAAACAAGAAAGAGTTTTTATGAAGAGCAACATGGCAAGGTTTTTGATAGAGATCCTACTAAAACAAACCCAGAAACGAAGCACAAGTGAACATGTACTCCTGGGACCAGTGAGAGAATTTATTGTACCAGCATCATTGCTGGAAATACAGGTGTGGTGTTTGAAAAGTAATTTCTCAGTCACTTTCTGTAAAAGCAGGGAGAGCTGTGAGCAAATGTGCTGTCACTATGTCATGGCAGAGTCATAGCACTTGGGAACATGTTTGGCTGACTCATGTTAACAGATGATCCAACTGATAAACAGTGGATGGACAAAAAATACATGTGTGGTAGGAGGAGGCATGAGTGTACTCTCTTGGTTGGCTTGGTTGTGTATTTGTGGCAAGATTATAAATTGTTAAGCACATAAAATGAGAATGTGCAAGGAGGTGAGGTGAAATCAGTTTCTTGCTTTCTTTTGAGCGGTTTGCACTAAATCCAGGCTCGAAGTCAGTTCACTTCAAGCCAGTGAATTTTCAGTCTTCCAAATAACTTCAGTTAAGTTAGGAGAAGTGAAATGCAAAGTTACAGCAGGGAGTTTCCCACAATTTTTTTTTTTTAATTGTTCATTTCACTGTGGAAAAACACAATGTATTTCGTACCTTTTATATTTTTTCTGTAATTCTGCGGGGGCATGAAAAAAGATACTTAGACAAATGTGTGCTAGATGTGCTTTTACAAGTTTGCTACATTTGGTGCCAGTTGAGATTTCAGAATAACTTTGAAAATGCCTCATCTGTATTAAATAGCTAATTATTTTTAAAATGTTGGATCCAGCACCTTCTGTGTGTCAGTAGAAAATGATGGATTATCATTCTGCGCAGTAATTTCTGTGCATATGCAGAAGTTACCATGACAGGTGTACTTTTTCAGTTTGGATTTATTTCTGGGTTTGTGTGTTTGTTTTTTAATTTCTAGGACAGAGACTGGAAAGTGCTGGGACTTGCTTTAAAACCTCTTCTCCAAAATACTTCTTGCATTGCGACATTCTTTGAACCTTACACAATAACTGTGTAAGCCTTAAACTTAGCAATGTATTTCATTACATATTCTTCTAAACCATGAACTGGAGCATTATGTCTTTCTTCATTAAACGTATATTGTTTCTAATTGATTTTATTGATGCTTAGGAGTAAATAACCTCAGGGTGTGTCTTAGTTTTAGAAGTCTATTATTTCTAGGAAGCTTGCAAGACAGGTTTCTGGGTATTTTAAGGAGATACTGTTTGATTTATTTCAATATAATTGTTATTTTATGTTTCTTGTTGACTGAATGTTTTTAATATATCTGAATGCTTTTGAAAATGAAGAGCTAATATCATTAACAAGAGATTGGCATAGTGTATACAGGCCATCTTTACAAGCTTCTGGATTCTCTTCTGCCTGTGGTCTTCTGCCCAAGCCAACTTTCCCTGTGCCAATTGTAAGCTTCTCTTTGAGCACATGTTGCTAATCGTCCTGAACTGAGCCAAATTAAATGGTGTATTTTTAATGAGAAAAAGAGTTTGGATTCCTATCCATATGCTTCAGCTGATGTCAAATCCTACTTCAAACAGATGCTGACCTCTATATTACAAAGGCACAAGGGCTAATTCTTTTTGAACAAATTTCCAATTTTGGCCACCTCTAAGGAACCTTTTATGTTTTCAAGGATATAGATCGGTATAACATACCTGTTAAATTTGTCTTATGCTGTCTCAGGCCTAAAATTCCAATTCTTGGAACATATGCTGTTGAAAATAATATAAACCAAAAAGTTCTTAGAATATTTTCACTTCATTCATCTTTACCATCTTGTATTTCTGCTGGAGATTAATCATCAGGAAGATAATTGTGCTTTCTGCTTAAAAAAAAATATATGTGGTCTTTTTTTCTAGAAGCTTGTCTTCCAGCTCTTGGCCAGCCATTGCCTATGCACCAGTCACAAGTGGTTCAATCTGGCATTAGGAACTGGGAGAGCTGGTAGCACTAGCTGTTATCCTCAGAAGGCTTTTTATGCAGATGGCCATATCCTCTTTCCTCCACTCCTTTGAGTTAAAATGTGTAAATGTAAATCATGCATAGTTAGGATTATTTTTTAGAATGCCTGTAAGTAGCTCTTATGTATAAATCAGTTAAGAGCTTGAGACATTTATGTGGAAAGGATATATGGAAAAAAATCCTGTATTCTCTGTAATTTTTTTCATTTTTTTTCCTTTAAGTTAAAAATATTCTGTAAGACCATGTGTACCTGTACAAAGTATATCATAAAACGAGTGCAAAAGGCTACATAGGTAATTGTGAATTATTCAGGGTGGTGGAACATCTGTCTTGTAATAGTGTTTTAGTTCATATAAATTTCGGGTGTAAGGTTTTTTTTAAAGGCCAAGTCTGCTTTTCTGAAAGTGCACATATGGCTAAGTCAGAGTTCGCAGATAAAGATAGTACAACATTAGGGCTTTAGCTGGCTCTGTTGATAGTAACAGTAATATGGGTAAAGCCTGTCATACAGATCCTGTAACACTCCATAATCTGAGAAAACGTAGAAATCAAACTTGTAGAACTGAATTAGAGATGTATGGGCATTAAAATCCTCTATTCCCTCCCATTTAAACACAGACCATCTGTTGTTTCCAGATGTACCGCTTCCTGCAGCAGTATACTGGGAATGCTGTTATAGCATCAACAAATCTTTTCCTTTGTTTTTTTTTTCCTGGTTCTGTAGTGTCATTCCAAGAAGCTCCAAACTACCTACCATTGGTGTTTCTTCCTTGAGTGATAGTGCACTGTGGCAAGGGATGTTACCTTACTCGATGGGTAATTTGTAGTGTGGGTGGCAAAAATACCTTAAGTGTAGATAATAATATTTTGAATGCTCCAGTGATACGTTTCAAACAATGTATAGTACACCACCTTAATCTGCTGCTGTCTGTAAAGCAGTGGGCTGTCACCTCCCTCAAGACCACTGCTTGCCTCATTAATATCACTGGAACAAATTATCACTTCACAGCCTGGAAATCTTCTGTAGCAGTTGTGGTGATTGATGTAACAAGGCTAAAAAATAATGATGAAATGCATGTTCCAGAAGACAGACTCAAATGGCAGGATCTTCATAGGCAATTAAATTCAACAAAGGAGGAGTCTTCCTGGAATAATCTACTTCCAAATAAACGGCAAGATAACTATGATATTCTGTTGTTATTCTACATAAACGGGTTTTGTATGCAGTAATTATCTGGGAAAACTAAGCATACAGGCATAAAATAAAAGACTAAGTTTTAGTATGTTTTAAATATGTGAGCAGAAGAAAGTGAAATGAAAAATTATGCCACTAAATAGATTTAGTTTTCCTCTGAATTCATAGAATCATAGAGTGGCCTGGGTTGGAAGGGACCTTAAAGATCAGCTAGTTCCACCCCACCCCTGCCATGGACAAAGACACCTTTCACCAGACCAGGTTGCTCAAGGCTCCATCCAGCCTGGCCTTGAACACTTCCAGGGACATCCACCACTTCTTTGGGCACCCTGTTTCAGTGCCTCACCACCCTATCAGTAAAGAAATTCTTCCTAAAATCTAATCTAAACCAGCTCTCAGTTTGAAGCCATTCCCCCTTGTCTGATCACTACATGCCCTTGTCCAAAGGCCCTCTCCACCTTTCTTGTAGGCTCCCTTGAAGTACTGGAAGGCCACAGTTGGGTCACCCTAAAGCCTCTTTTCCAGGCTGAACAATCCCAATTACAAACTTTATTATATGTAGGTATGTAAGAATTTATTTAAGTAAATCGTGTTGGTGCTTTTGAGCCTGTATTTTATAACAACCTATGTGGAGCTGATAACAGTTCAGCTGTCTAATATACAGATGAACTGTTATCAAATAATTAGGTGCTTTCATTGGCTTAAACTAATTTACTGGCTTCTGAATTGAAATACAGTTCTAAGTAGTAAACTTTGTGGACCAAAGAGTTCTGATATTCCTCCAAATGAGGTCAAAATTTAAATGCACTTATGTAAGTAATTTTACAGGAATTCACAGATTATGAATGAGAGATGAAGCCGGTAGTTCTGCCCTCCTGTGATTTCACAGATTTCAGGGGAGCTGGTCACGTAAGTAAGAACTGCAGGACTGGACACTTTTCCTTCCTGCTACTGGGATAATTTTTTTCTTACAAGAAACACAAGTTCTCAACTCTTCTCCAGTGTGCCAGAGTACTTTTAATAGGCTCACTTTCAGCTCAGTTTGAGGCAGGCAGGAGTATGTTATTCAGCTGGGATTGCTTCTTGCAGTACTTGGGCTTGTCTTGAAAATCAAGTGTCTCATTGCTGTCCCACTTGTATCAATGCAGTGAGATCCAGGGTGCCTGTGAGACTACAGTGTGTGTGTCTGATGGGGCAGCCTTTATATCTAGGACATCTGCACAGTTCTGCCTTCTGAGAGCTCCTGGGAAGGAAATAACTACATGTGGAGAGTCTGGTAGTATTCTATGCAAATTATTTTTTTATTTATAGTCAAGCAGATAATTCTGAGTAACTACTTTAATCAAGGTTTCCCAAATTTTATTCTTTTTATGTGTGTGTTTTGTAAAACTGACAGAAAACTTTCACTCTTCTCGATAGCAGTCCTAAAAGTATATTAATAGTTTTATTTTAGGATATGTTTTACACCATGCTTTTCAGAATAATGAGATTTGTGCTAGGAAAATTGGGGGGTGCGGGGGGAGAGGAAGAGCATTTGCTTGACCTATTTCTAATTAAAATTCAGATTAGAAGTTTTATATTCTTATATTGACCATTTCAGCAGACGAAAGCTGTTTTTCTTACATAAACCAATGGAGAATTCTGTGTTGTGGTTTCCACATATAGATCAGCTTCTCCCCCAGCACCAGTGGACACATACATTAATTGAATTCCATTTCCCTGAGGTTTGAGATTCTTTCTTTTAAATTCTAAATAGAACAGACTCTTACGAATGGATTAAAATTTTTAAGTAAAAAAAAAATCAACCAAAAGTTAGTGTATTAGAAGTGTTGATGAATTCTTCTCTTTGACTTGATTTTGTAAAAAGCAGAATGCACCGACAAGCAGTGGTGTACAGAAAATTATCTCGAAGTTTTCAACCTCAGTGTTTTGAAAACATTTCAATGCATGAGGTGTTAAACATGAGACAGAGTGAACTCCAGAGGAGGAAAATGAACATAGTTGGGGTGAAATTTAAAATAGTTATTTTAATAATATGGATTAAAAATGTTATTGTAAAAGCATTAATAAATGGTTAGACAGGACCTGTTCAGAATGTACATTTTTTGTCTGACAACAGACCTGTTTGTTTTGCTCCAGGGTTCCAGTATACACATTCATACAATGCCAGAAGTTTCGATTTATCCTTTTATGGGCGTGAGTGCAATTTGGTGAAGAAACCCCACAGCATTTTCAATAACTGGAATGCTGTAAAATCCAAAATTGCAACAAAGAACCAGCCACTGTATTTTAGTAGCCCTGATTCTACAAAGAGTTGTGGAATCACTGAAGCAAGGATCTGTCTGTGCAGATCTTTGCAACACCAGGGTCAGAGGACATATTTTCAAATCAATTAAAAGGTTTCTGCTGACTTTGGTGGCCCTTAGGTCATGATGCCATAGAAATAGGAGGAAATAAGTGGTATTTGTGTTCAGAGTCTTCGTGTTCATGGTCACTGAAAGAGAATGGTTACTGTGGGCTTCATTTAAATGATGCAGTAATCATAGGTCAGCTGGAAAGGCCATCCCCTGCTCTTGGGGAGGGCTTAAAAGTGGAAGGAACTATTGGAGAGACAGAACTGAAAGCTTGAGAGTGTGTTGTGTGTTTTGATTTTCTAATGACACAGAATGTTCAGCTGACAGTCTTGACAGAAGGGTGTGATTCACCATTCTTCTTATCGTGGTTTCAGATTTGCTGTCAAGAATTTGGTGCTTTTTTTTTTTCCTTACGTTCCTGGTGCTGATCAAGGATTCACTAAACAACAGGAATGTATAAATAATTTTCTGAAATGTATAAATAATAAATAATAAATGATAAATATAAATATTCTGAATGTATAAATAATTTTCTTGTAACTGTCCAGAAAATTTCAAGAGTGAATTTTTCATCTATCCATGGCTGTTTCGTTACTCAATTAAAAATAATACTAATATTTAAGCATCTAACTAAATTTAGATTCTTGTAGTATGGAGAGTTATGGACTTTTTGGTTTTGGGGGAATTTAAGCCATCTGTTGCCTCAAAGCAGAGAGATTTAGTAATCAAGTACAACAGTAAAAAAGAATTTATCTAGGGAGGCTATTAATTAACAAACTTGGATCAGATTCAGCATCTTTTTGCCCTTAAAAGTCAAGTCACTTCTGACATGTTGGTTGGACAATTAGATTTTTAAGTGAGTATTGCATTAGGCATTCCCTACTTTGCATTCCTCTTCCAGAAAAGAATATTTAGATGAAAAATATACCTATTTTTGAAATAATAATTATACTTTATTTTCTGAAAAGTGAAAAGAAACTTAACTTCATCTACTTGCATGTAGTTATCTGAAAAAATTCAGCTCAAGCAATGAGCTGAATAAATTTATGACTTGCTTTCCACCGTCTTAAAGAGAACTCCTAAAACACAGATACGACTCCTCAGATTTTAAATAGTAATATTGTTCTTTACTTAGTTCATTTCTCCTTGTGTAAAAATAAACTATAAAGGTTAAAATATGTAACTGTCACTACTGTGTGAAATTTCTGCTGAATTCCTCCTTTTGCAGAGGGCCAGTGGAGCCCACATTCCATCGCGTATATCCTGTCAGTTGCTAATTTTTCATGTTGGTGCTCAAATGAGCAGAAGGATGTTTGTGCCTTAGCATAAATACCAATTAAAAATATTCTCGAGCTTGTTTTTCTGAAGTCTAATAACAGTTTCTTAGAAGGAGGGAATTACTGTTGGAAATTTTGTTGTGAAGAACTCAGTGACTTTTTGTGACGTATGGGGTTGTTAAAGGTAAAGCTGGGTGACCAAGAATTCTCATAGCTTGTTAGGATCCTAGGACAGTAGTTGAGGTGGGTTGCTGAATGACTTCTGTTTTGCTTAGGAAATAATACCAAAGAAAAGGTCAGAACAAAAGCCATTTATCCTCTGAAAGCCCTTGCATGCTTTTAACATTTTGTACCATGTTCTGTTCCTAAAATCCTTTCTTCCTTGGACTTCCCTGACTCAAACGTCTCCTGGATCGTTTGCTCGTCTCTAATCCTTTCTTGCTCATCTTTCCTCCTCTTACTTTACAGATGAATTTTGACTATTCTCCCTTAATTTCTAGTGCTGCTGTCTTGCCCACTTCTCTTTGTACAGTTTTGACAGTAAGAGCTTAGTTGTTGTTTCTTTGGTTTGGTTTGGTTTGGTTTGGTTTGGTTTGGTTGGTTTGTTCCTATCTGCTGTTGCATTCTGCTTGAAGGACTCTGGCAGGGTTTGATAGCTCAGGCTCAGCACTGCAGCAGCCGATTTCTATGACTTCTGGTTGACCCAAACTGGCAAAGTGAGTGGGCTTTTTGTAATTACATTTTCAGATAAAATCACTCCTGTGACAGAAGAGTTAAATCTCTTAATCTTGTTCTGTCCTTCTTGACTATGGTGTCCATTGCCTCTAGTCTTCCCTAAACACATTCCTTATATAACCACTGAAAATTGTTATGTAAAAACTAGATTTCTGGCTTGTCACTTCAACATCTCTCCCAACTCACTTTCTCTGCCTTATCAAATATAAACTGGTTAACTTTTCTCTTCTTGAACCTCTGTGGCCTGCTTCCTTGTTTGTAGCCTAGAAGGGGACAAAATTCATGCACAGATCAGCCTGTGCTAAGCTTTGTCTCTGTCTAGTGAAGTGTTTGGATCACCTTTGTCCCGTTCATTCAACAAAAAGGTTATCTATAAATGTCTGCCAAGTTCATTATCCTCAAGTGCTTGTGTACAACTCTGCATTTGTGGTATCTCTGGAATGTTTAACACCAGCTACTCAAGACTGTGCTCTAAGACTGCCTTTTAACCAGGATTGTCTCATTGGTTTTTCCCTTTTTCTTTTCCCATCTGTTTGCTGTATTCATCTGTTGTCTCCTGCCTCATTCTTGATTTGTAAACTGTTTAACTCAAATCACTTCTATTTTGCATGTGGGCAGTGCCTGCTAGAATAGGAGTCTTCTGAAGTAAGTGATGGATCTAAGGAAAAGTTAATGATGTTTGAAGCACTTTAAGCTTCAAGTGTTTCAAGTGAACATGTGGAAAAGCTGTTCCCTTTACTCCTTTACCTTTTCCTTTTTGCCCCTTCACTCAGAATTTATGTTTGATAACATTATTTGGAGCTTAGGGACAAGTCAGAACATAAAACTCTTGTGACTGGCACAGGAGCCTCTGAAGTTGCTTCTGATTTTACATAGCGGCAAAATGGAAGTGAAACACGAATCTCCTCAGCACTATGTATTAATAGTTTTGAACTAAGCTCTAATTGTTCAGATATTACACACAAATTTACTCCATTCAAGAACATGGGGAACTGAGGTAGCATTTATAATAATTGGCATCCAACTTCTGAGTGTCTGAACATGATGTTCAGGCTGCTGTCCAAGGTTGTGTTCCTGACATCATCACACTATAGGCCTGAAACTGATTATCTGAGCAAATGTGCATTTTACTTTGAGTTATGTTTTATAGTAAATCCTTTCAATGAATGTCTCTTACTAGATTAAATGGAAATTGAAATTTGCCATGTTTCAATTTCAATTAAGAACTAATAGAAGAGTAGTAATAATTTTGTAGAGTAAACCATGTAGGAAACTTTTTGGCACCTGACAGACTAAAACTCAGAAGAGGTCTGAGTACCAAAGAGCTTAGATCCGTAACCTCCTGTGCGTTTGGGAGCTCAGTGTTGCTGGCTGATTTCTTTGCTGAGTGATACAAGTTTAAATAGACCAGCATGACTGCAGTATAACTGCAATATTTTAAATAGGGAGAAGTCACACTATAGAGTCTTCCTGAAATTCAAGAGGTGGAACCAGATATTGGAAGGGAAGCAGATAAAGATTCTTAGTCTTCATTTTGCATATTTAATAATGAAATAAGGCTAGCAGAATATAGTAATAGGTAACATGTATGCCAAGAGGACAAATACATGGGGCAGTTGGATTTGTTGAACATAAGCTTTATGATTTTGTTCTAAAAAGAAACAGCACCAGATTTAAAGTATTGTTAGTTGTGAAAACTTGTGTAAAACACCTGTCTGTAGTTCAGGGAGAAAAGCCAGAGACCTTTTGTTTTAGCTTTCTGTAAAAGCAGTCCAGCTGGGGCAGTGTAGGGCCTGTTTGCAGGGCAGAGGGCAGCAGGAGGCAATCAGAATCATTAAGGTTGGAAGAGATACGTCAAGATGATGGAGCGTACTTGTTTTTTGAACACTTCGAGGGATGATGATTCAGCCATCTCACTGGGAAGCCTGCTCCAATGCCTAACCACACTTTCAGTGAAGAAATTTTTCCCGATACCCAACCTGCAACTCCCTCGGCGCAGCTTGAGGCTATTTCCCTCATTGTATGGCTAGTAGCTTGTGAGAAGAGGCCAGCCCCCACCTGGCCACAATATTGTTTTAGGGAATTGTAGAGAGCAATAGAGTCACTCCCGAGCCTTTTTTTTCCTCCAGGCTAAACACTCTCAGCTGTTCCTCATCAGACTTGTGCTCCAGACCCTTCCCTAGCTCCGCTGCCTTTCTCGGCACCTGCTCCAGCACCTCAGTGTCTTACTTGTTGTGAGGGTCCAGAATTGAACACAGGATTTGGGGTGCAAGGAAGTGGATTTCAGAAGTTCTCATCATTGTTGCCAACTAAATGGAGCTGCACATAGAAGGCAGGATTGATTTCTTTGAGGAATGCAGGTGAAGCACCCCGCAAGCTTGGGGACTGTTTGGGAGGCTTGGTTTCCTCCATACTTGTTTCTGTATCTATACTTGTCTTGTGTATTGTAAGAGAAATTGTTTTCTGTAGAATATTCTGTACCTTTTTTTCTGCCCAATAATGTGTCAGATTGTGATGCTTTTATAGCTCTAGGCCCATACAGCTGGGTTTCAATAACAGCCATTCTTGGTGGAGACTTAATTTTCTCCAGTTTTAAGGTGTATTCTAAAAGAAGGAGCAGGCTAGGAAAAAAAAATTAAAAAATCAGAACTTTGAAGGCGTTACCATATCCGATTCTCTTATCGTATTAGTGGGAAGGATTGAACTATAGGAATATTTTTTAAAGGGGTGGAGGGAGTAGGAGGGAGAACAAGTTTGTTTCCTATGCATCTAGAACTGAGACTGTGTCTGGGATTGTCATTAGCGTATTTGATATTGAAGAAAAACACAGCTAAAATGCTCGAGATGTCTTAAAACCTGCATTTCCTCAAATGCTAAGTGTTTCCTGCTATCTGCTTTTTCAAGCTGGATTCTTACATATGCAATAAGCTGTACTGAATTAGTGTGAAAATAGGTTCTACTTCTCTCTTCCATTTGTCTCTGTACTCAAATGGAGAAAGATAAAAGCATGTATTTACATTCCCTTTCTCTTCCAGCAGCATTGAGAAATTAGGCACAGCTCACAGCATTCCCAAGCTCTTCATTGAGAGTTTGGGAGAACACATTTTTTAGTCAGGCTGCTGTGAGGAACAAAAATGGTACCACACATCTGTAAGGTACAATATTACAGTTTGGAAATATTTGGCCCTGGCTGTACAATAGGCTTTTATCCTTAACTGTGAATTTTTGATACTTAAGCCAGATATTTAGCTCTTTGAGTTTTATTTCTATCACTCATTAGGATTGACATTACACAACACGTTTATCTCTCAGCTGTCTTCTACCATATGGTACTGTGGGGTTTACTATTCAACTTGCCAAATTGATGGTGAGAAATGGAGCAAAGAAGTTCTTTGAATATATTTCAGTTAGAGGTGGTATAAGATGTGAATGGGAACTCCTCCTCTGCTGAAATTCAGAGAAACATTGCCTTGAACACATCGTCTTGTTCTGACTGCTTCATCAGCCAGTGTGATTTCGTGGGGAAGCATTTTGTCACGTGTCTAAATCCCAGCAGGAATATTTAGAGCTTCTAATCAGTGCGAGTTATTAAGTACACTGCTTTTAAGGACTGCTGCATTTGTAGCAGTGGATTACCATTTTTTGCACCAGTTTTGTTGNCCCCCCAAAATATTAATGGAAATACAAAATAAAGATAGTATTTTCCAAGCCCAAATGCAAATAGGAGTTGAAGACATTGTGGAAGGGTGAATGGTAGTTATATCTTACTACTGGGTGTATATTTATCTTACTGCAGTAAAAAAAAAAATTATTTTCTTTTTTACGGAGTACATGTACGGCAGCTCTTAGGATGCAGTGTACGCTTGTACCACACACAGTTTTTTTGTAGATATGCTAAAATAAGTGCTTCAGGAGTTTCTGCGGGTTTTCCCAGTTACTAAATGCTGTTTTGCTGTTTTCAAATATTAAATATTTTCTTAACCTTAAGACTAGTAGTCAGTAGTTTCATTAAAAATGATCGGATTTTGATCAGTATGTTTTTTTAAGTATGTGTTGAAATGTAGCTAAAATGTTGTAATAACTCGCAGTGACTAAAGAAAAGGTTTTCAAGTGTATGCTCTAAGCTTCACTGGTGAAGTCAGAAAATAATTCAGACTGGATGGGCCTGTAGGATTCACTTTGGGTCCACCAGGACTCTTCCTGGAGGTGGTCACAGCCAGTTTGGGAAAGAAGTGTCTAATACCAGGGCAGTGCTACTGTTTACTGAAAATAATGATCATTATGTACCGTTTCTTCTGCTTCTGGAGAAGACAAGCTGAGATATTTTATCAGGGTTTGACAGGGTTTAAAGAATAAGTTTATGTTTTGCCTAGTTTGATTTACGGTATTAATTTCTTTTGTGTTTTTCTACGAAAGATTAATAGTCTGAAGGTCTCATCTGGGAGGAGAGAGCAGGTATCTCATCCATGAAATGCATGTGAAATTACTTGTACTTACATATAAACCTACAAATATACACCTTGTGTGTAACTTCTATTAGGCAAAAATCTGTTTGGTGCAAGAATTCTGTGATATGCGCATGATTTTGACCTTTTTTCTCAGAAAAAGGGTAATTTCTCAGACATTTTGACAACATAGTGCATTAAGGACAAATAAAAATACTTTACAGACCTTCTTTTACTCCCAGTAAAATCTGAAAGAAAATCATTCAGATGGGCTATAAATACTCAGCCTGCCAGGAATCACAGAACAGGAAGAACTTCAGTATTTTTGTTTACAAATTAAGGGTTAATAGACAGCAGATGGTACCTCCATTATAGGAAGTAGGGGAAAAAATGAGTATTTTTTGGTCAGTTTAATTATTAATAGTATTTTCAGCTAGAAGGCTGATAGGTTGAAATTTGCATAAGCAGTTGATGTTAGCATAGTAGTGGGAGCAGTGTGAAGTCAATACCAAATGGTTTTGAAACTCTTCCCACACAAGGTCTTTTTCACTCTTAAATGCTTCAGTGGGGCTGGGGAAGAGTGACTTTGCAGGGAAGGACAGAGGGAAGAGCTGAGTTCATCCTTCACCTGCTCCTGAGCCTCCTGCATGTCCGTGGATGGTGAGCTGCAGGAGCCAGGCTGCCCTTGGGGAGCATGGAGACAGGACAAGAGGCAACAGGCAGGAGGGAATACACGGAGATGCTGGTTAGGAAAACAGGACAGTGAATTCTTAGTGATGAAGGTTGGTACGAGCCTGGAGAAGTTGTGGGATCCTAGGAATGTCAGAATTTGACTGAATAAGGCTGCGGGGAACTTTGCCTACTGTTGAAGTTACGGCTGCTTTGTGCATGGTGTTGGACCTCCACGAGGCCCCTTACAAACAAAATCTTTTTAGTTTTGTATTGTCTTTGTTGGATTTTAATGATTTCCTTTATTTTTTTCAATTATTTCAATTATTCAATTATTGATTTATGCGCTAAAAGTTGTTCTGGGAATTGTTCTGTAAGTTTCTGACAACTTTTCTGTAGGATGTTGGTTTTTGTATTAGCGACAAGCTAGCTTAATGTCTGAGGTAGGTGTTTCCACTAGTTTATAAACTAGCATCCTGTGGCTACATGATTGTTGATCTGTAGGATTCTTTCTCATTCCCTAAAATCTACATGCAGTTCGTGATTTTCTTTAAAAATAATAAATACTAAATATATCACCACTAGTCATTTGTGTTGGAGCATTTCTTGCAAATATCAAAACCCATAAATATCTAAAATATCTAAATCCAAATATCTTAATCCTCTGACCTAATCACAGTGCAGATGTAAGGAGGCTGACAGCTGCTGCTCCGTACCAGTGCTGTCCTTGAATTCCTGTGAGGAGACTGCTGCCCTGGACAGGCTGTGGCTTTGGCCACTCTGTCCCAGGGCTGGCCTGTGACTGCAGATGCACTCGCAGAGGAGCTGGGTCCTGTTTGCTCCATTCACCTGTCACTTAGTGCTGTGTACAGACCTCTGCCCGGGGACTTAACCTTAGAGATTCTCTTCATTAGAATCAGATTAACACCCTTCTATGTCCCATTGATGCCTATGCTTCACATTAGAGTCCATTTGTTCACTGAAAGTTAAGAATTTGGATAAAACCGTTCAGTCAGTGTCTTGACTTTGCTGTATACTGATTAAACAGCAGTGCTGTGAATGAAAGAAAGCTCATCTAAACCCCAGTCTCATTGTTTTTCTTATCCTTCAGCTCATACCAGACACTTGAGTTAAATTTGAGCTGCTGGGCTAGAGCTGAAAGGCCTTGGTTGTCTTTTTCCAGGTGGCCTTAGCAGTCAAAAAGTGTCATACGTACTGAGTGCACTGAATTAGTTGTGCTTTTGTAAAGGAGCTAACACTATGTGTACTTTAATCAAAACACTGCATTGAAAAATGGAACATAGCTGTTATTTGGGGAGAAGCATCGTAGGTATTTTGCTTGTCTTAGGAATGTATGTGTATTGAGATCGGTGTGAAAATGATGATGGAAAGCAGCATTTGTTGAAAAGGATATATCTCAGCCTGGCTCTCTTCTCCTTCTTGAGGCAGTTGCCTAAGAATACAAGAATTAGGAATCTTCTGACTACTGTGCAGTCTGAGAAGGCCAACATTTGTTCAAAAACTTAAAAATAAGAGGAAGTAAATGCAGACCAAGGGTAGAAATGGGCTCAAAGACAACCGTGTTAGTGAAGGCTATGGTTATAATTTCATGAAATCCTCTCACAGGGGCCTGAGTCTCAGTTGGATGTGTCTGAAGAGTCAAAAAAGGGTTGAAGGAAAGTTTACCAGGCCAGCAGTGTTTGTATGTTACTAAGTGGAATGAATTAATGAAAAATCAATCCGCCAGCCAGTTCTGTTGCTGCTGTTAAGGGGTAATACACAGTAGTTTGCTTATTAAACAACAGAGCATTTCCAAAGTAATTGAAAAGCCAAGAGTAATTGTTTTTGCAACCAAAATTCTACCCAGTTCTTCCCTTTCAGCCTTTAAATTCAAGCTGGAGTTATGCTTTTTTGTAAATGCAGCTTTGTGTTGGACTTTCATAAATACTTGCTTGAATGGTAGAAGCATTAACAGCTTGATCGAAGTCCTTGTCTGATTAAGTTCTACATTTTCATCTTACTTTTTGCCTCTAAATTCTAAGGTGGACAGTTTTGTTTTTATTTGCTCTGGCAGTTGTATGAAAACAGGTCACAATTTCCTCCCGCCTGGATTCACTTAAGTATCACAGGTTGACATGATCAACCTCTGGGATTGTGCAAAGCAGTTCAGGAGGCTTGTCAGGTGTAGAAAGTTTTCTGTGTGCCAGCATTGCCACAGACCAGACGCAGCAGGGCTTGCCACAGTTTTCAACCAGATGAGAATTGCTGGGGGGTCAACAGGGATGTTTACTGAACTTTGAGATTTTTAGTCGTTTATTTACTCCTTGAAAGATTTGGAAGGTTCTTTTATCATCAGCTAATTGTCAAAAACAAATGAATCTTTGAAAGAATACTGGTATGTGTTTAATGAAAGCAATTGATCTACCATTTTCAGGCATGCTTCCATGTTGTTCGTTTTATTTGAAGATTACTTTGTAGTCTTGTTCAAAGACCACCTAGTTATCAGAAGGTAAATTGCAAAGTTTTTCTCATTTTTATACTAGCACCATAATAAAAATCTATGTAGGTATTGCAAATCATACACAATACTACTGAGATTTCTAGTTACCTTTGAATGAAAACTCAGTTCAGATGTTGTGACTAGGTAATTTTTATTTGCTAAGTGGTTTCGATTCAGTTTATTAATAGCCTATGCCACGTCTTTCAACATAATTAGGTAAGGTAGTAATTCATTTTATGGGAAAATATTCTATATCTATTTACAGATATTACACACTTACAATGAGCTGTTTCCTTCTTTTGAGTCATTGGAAAGCTGAAGGTTTGTAAACAGGACTTGGCACAGCAGCCAGTAACATCCTTGCAGTTCAGAATACTGTTAACAACTTGCAAGCTATTGATAAAGTTGTAACTTTTACTTAGGTTTTGACTGCACCTGGAAGCTGTAGGAAAACTTAATATGGGGAATTTTAGAAGAAATATCATATACTGCTTGTCATTTTTTTGTCCTGCTGCAAAGATGCCAAATTATGATATTCAGAGAAGATCTTTAACTTGTAAGAGCTCTTCCCTTGAAAAAGATTTGCATTTGTACAAAAACAAAGCTATCGTTTTAATCTTTTGAAGACATTTTATACGTGGTAAGGAGAGGATTTCTGTTTTGTTTAGCTTACCCCTAGATATAAATTGTCACAACAGTAATCTAAGCATGTTTATGCTTTTTTGTTGATCATTCATTAACTATCAGGACACTTTCTGATACACCAATAAAAATGTAGTAGGGTAAACGTATTTTATTTCCCTTTTATATTTACAGTTATGAGGAATTCACAGACTGTAAAATCTTGATAATTTTTTGTTTCTTTGCTTAACATTTTAATAAGACCTTTGCTGTTTGTTAAAATTCAACACTGTATTAAAATGTATTATTCCACTGTGTTCCAAGGATCAGTGTCATGAAGATTTAGTAGTTTTACTCTTCAGGGCTTCCTGGCGTAATCTCACTTTCTTATTAGAAACAAATCTGATGTGGTATTTTCTTTCCAGCAATCTTTTTGTCTTTAAAGCCTGCAGTGTCATTGTTTATCCCATTACTTTTTTTTTTTTTTCCTCATTTTACTAATCTCTTCTCTCCATCCCAGCTGGTTCCCTGTCTTAGCCTAGAGTTCTTTCTGGCAACGGCAAGAGATTGAGTTCTTACACTTAACAGTGGAGTTCAGGCAGCTTGCCAACAATATCCAAGCTAACCTTGCTCCGTGTCATGGGGGCCAGTAGCAAATGTGAGGCATGATTTTGACATCTTCTACATCGTTCTCAAATACATTTTTATCTTTAAGGAAGAGTTCTGTCATGAAACTCACTGCATGCATATTCAGAGAGATGAGTCTGGTGGCTCTGTAAGGTGCTGAGTAAGTGGTCACCCACTAGAATTCCCAATTAGCTGCACTGAGGCACAAAAGCTGGAGTACTGAAATGCAGGAGAAATGCCCAGCACTCCCCTGACCCTGCCATGTAGGTGAAAGGAAATTAAATGCTAAGTTCAGTTGTATGTGTCAAGTGCTCTCCAGCACCACAGCTGGAGGCAGATTAATGACAGAATCCTCTGGCGTCCCTTGTCATCACAAACTGAAAACAAACGCCATCTCCATGAGTGCAGAGATACTTCCCATTCCCAGAAAAATCTGGGATACTACTGCTTATTTTCTATTATTGGGTGGTAGACCAGGAGCTCTAGTTTGTTTGGTTTGAGGTTTTTTTGGTTTTTTTTTTTTTGTTTGGCTGGGGTTTTTTTGAGTTGGAATTAGACAGTAGGCCTGACATGTTTGCTGGCTGCCAAGCTCTGAACCAGTTGCAAAGGTAACTCATCGTTCCTGTGCTAGTGCTGCTGCCTTTTGATTCTGGGCAAGACCTAGGGCTTGTTCTGTGTTGGTTTTTCTGTAGGCAGTGTACAGGGATGTTGAATCTGGACTAAACAAATGAGTCCCAGAAACACTGAGACCAGTAAAGGCACTTGCTAAGGTTGATAAACTGAGAGAGGGGGAAGCCAAGACCCACCTGGAATAGTCTGTCTCTCTTTTTACTGCTTGGTTTTGGCAGGTTTCAAGGCACCAAGAATTTATTTTCTACGAAGGAATCAACACAATATCTTAACAAAATTAAACTACTTGCTCTGGCTATAATGTAGCGATTAGGAGCGACCTAGAGTCCCCAGGTAGGTGCAAGGAAGGATCTTCATTGCCAAAAACCCGACCTTTTTATGCCGTTAGTCAGTTATTGGTTTGCATAGTTTTAAGGCACAGCAAACCCACTTCAACCAACCACCGAACACCACGATGTGAACGCGCGATGGTCACGCAGTATGTTTTTTCTACCTCTGTTCTAGCTGCGTCAAGTCCTTTTCTACTTAGCCTAAGTAACAGGCTGGAGCCCTGATTTTACCAGGCCTTCCTTTTACAAAGCTTCACTTATCCGTAACACTATAAGGCACCTGAAGATCCAAGATTCTCACCAATCTTCTGCGTGTTTCTTCCACACCTGAATTTGACAATGGATTGTGGAATAACTGGAGACTAATCTTTCTCTCTCTGCGAAGTTATGATTGTGCCTTCCCTGCAATTTGCACTCCTTAACATATTTATCTACCAAATACTCTTACGATGCAGAAAAGTGCAATTATCTCAGCCTCACACATCGAAAAGTGGTTTGTGTAAGATCACATGGGCAGTTAATGCCTGAGCGGAGCTGAACAAACTGTTCAAGCCCCAAGCTAGAGGGGTGGGTATTGCGCAGCTTTTCTTAAATGAAAGAAGTCAAATGAAAACGTATTTCCACTTAAACTGAGTAGAACAACCTTCATTACAGAAGTAAACATTACTTCTATGCAGTTGAAACTACAGCTCAGATTATTGTGTGGTGGACCATTTCATATTGGTTTAAAATTGGTGGAAAGTGATACCAAAACTTCTACATGCCACCAAAATTTTCCTGTGAACAGCAGCCGTTCATTTTAAGTAGAATATAAAATATTGCCAGCAGTCTTGTTCTGTAGGTATATACTTTATATTCTAAGTATAATATTGACTTTTTCCTCATTTCTCCCAAAAGCCTCTTGATCCCTTTTTGAGAATCATTAGTGCATCAGTAGCTGGGCATTGCAGACAGCCTTTGCAATGGTTTACGCTTGTTTTACTGATGTGAAGCTCATGAGGTATCTTTTGGTCCATAGAATTTCCAAAACTAGAATTTGCAGATATTTGTTTTGTTGTTTGGCATAGGTTTTAGTTCTCTTTGTTAGAATCATGGATTTCAGATGCATTTCTGTTGGAATTAGTTTGATTTAGGTCACCATTTTTAGTTATCTTGGATGTTGTAATTGTTGAATTTGCACAAATAACTTCTTTTTTTAAATATGTTTAATGCTTAGATTGTTGCTACAGAACAATCAGATTATGTGGTGAAAATTATGGTACTTCAGTCTGCTTTGCAAAATGAAGGTAATTAAATTCAGCTCTATTTTTAAGTGTCAGTTTAGTGTTTCTGCAGTGTCCTTTGTAACACCATTTTAGAACTGCTTGATCCAGAAAACCTCCTCATGTAAAAATAATTGTGAAATAGCTTAGGATATCTGCTTAATTTCACCAGGAATCTGCAAGAGTTTTAAAGTTTTTGTCAACTGTGAGCATTATCTGAAAAATAAAACTCTTGAAGTGCTGTCTAGATTCTCTTTTTAGAAACCCTTCTTGGGTTTTGCTGACAAATTATGATAGATGAAATATGATATGTCAGCTGGCAACTTTCTTCCCTTCCCTAGGTAGCTTGTGGTTATCCTTACGAAAATCAGCATTTGGCACTGGCTGCCATCCAGTCATGCTTGAAATACTAGGAAATACAAAATAACTGCTGTGGTGCAGTTGAGTTATTCTGATGGCTTGTTTTGATTTTGCTGAAGAAAGAGATGAGTCAGAGATTGCTTTGAGGCTGCAAATTTCAAAAACACTAAAATAAATTCAAGTAAAGTTGACCTGAAAACATACAGGGTCTGTTTTCCTTGCACAGTACAGCTGGAGTTGTGTGCTCCAGGGATGCTTTCAGAATCCATTTCAGGTGATATGTGAAAAATCACAAGTGATGACTTAAATACACAAAGGTATTTTTTGTTATGTATAAACAAAGTAGTATGTATTAACAGTGAAAATTCTTGTTTTCCAGCCTCTTGGTTACAGTAACTACAGAATCCTAGATCAGAAAAGAGATGACCAAGAGAATGTTGTCAGGAATGCTCAGTGTTAGTTCCCTGGGTTTGGAATTTGGCGCTAGGTTCATTGTGTTCTGCAAGTTGGCTACAGCAAGCATTCTTGCTTCCACATCTGTGGTTCTTCAGACATGACTAAATGCCTCAAGATAGTAAAGTTCCTGATGAATATACTGAGAGCAAAGCTTGTTTCTCTTTGAGCTCGGGCATTTGGAAAAGCTGTTGCTGGTAGCCTTGTAAAAACAATTCAGGTCCTTACCATGAGCAGTCTCTGACATTGGAAAGCCCTACTTACACCAGAGTAAGCAAACTTGTCTGTCTCCGGTCAGGAGATTAAACTCATTGGTGTCAAAGCATTTCAGAACTGTGAGCAGATTTCTTACTTTTTTTCCTTCCTCTCACAATTGTGTGCATTTATGAGATACTTGCATTATTTTTCTTTACAATTTACTCATCATTCCGTATGATTATATTTGAGCAAGCTGAAGATCAAGTTTCAAGTTTTGTATTCCTCTTATAATACTTTGTTCCACACAGGATAATAGGAAATATGTGTTGTATAACAAATACTGATTTTTAGAAAAACAGGACTAGATTAAAATTTTTAAACAGTAAAATAAACTTTATTTAAATGAATTAATTTTTTGAAGTTCCTACAGTGGATTTAAAATAGAAGCTACAAGAAACTTAATTTCATTCGAATGATAGAACTAACTGAGTATAAATAATGGAAATTAACTTTGGTTAAGATTTTCAAATCTAAACCCATTTTCCATCTACATCTTCAGTTGAGTTGTACAGGGATCATAGACCTGTTATTTGCAGAGTTGTGGCTGTTCCGTTAGAATACAAATTCAGGCCATCTGAAGCTTGTTTGAGGTAGTTACTTGCGCTAGCTGGGCTGTCCTTTGCTGTGAAGAGTGTGAGAAATTGAGCTGAGTGGGAGTTGTCCATTCAGTATGTATTTAGTTTTTCACTACAATCAGCATGATACCACTCCTTTAGGATAAGAAACATATATAAGGCTTTCTGATTGTTACAAAACCAATATCTTTGTGCCTGGAAAGATCTGTAGGATGGGGAAGCATTTTTGATATTATAGTGCTGTTCATTAATGAGCTCAGACACTTGTGTTTTGCATGCTAATTAGCATATGACATCCAGTACAGCAGCTAAGAATGTGATGTTACAGTTAAACTGCGTTGAATGTTTGTGTCTATTTATGTCCAATTCAGCTGCATAGAAACCGAGGTGGAGACATGCATCATCTATATATTTACACAGACGCACACGACCCGTCATACACTCCCTGTGTGGTGTTTTCTGTGCAAAACGTCCTTAGCCCACATAGCACTTGAGTTTAAAAGGGAGCTTGGGGGGTTGTGCCAGCCTGACAACTGTCAAATGGCACACTTGAAAACTACTAGGTTAAGATTGTTTCAGACCTATTTAAATTTAATACCAGACTTTAGACAAATGCTTTCATAACAGGGAAAAAAGGGATACATGATGGCTTAAATCTTTCTATAAAATTATATGTTTCTCAGAGGATAGCTGTAATTGAATTATAGAATGCCTTGAGAGTATCCTTGTCGGTGGTTAGAGAGATATGAGGGGAAGCGGAGAGACTCTTTCACAAACTAAATGGGGAAGAGACACCCTATAATTCAGCTATATGAAGCCCCCAGCAATCATATAATTATACTATAAATGCGGTTTGGGAGGAATGAAAAGCAGCATTTATTTAAAACATTAAGAAAAATTACTTCATTGTATGAGACATGTATTTTCTCTGTGTTTTATTCAATTAAGTCTTTCTTGTCTGCCCAGCTAATGCCCTTCCCTCCATCTTTGTCACAATGCGCTTGTGTGTGGGTATCAGCCTTCTAATGTGTGGGGAGGAGACCCATTTTGGGAGCTGTAGTAGAAGCCAGACTCCAAAAGGAGGACAATGCTAACAGAACTGCATCTATTTCTGCCAGAGACAACAGAGTTTTCTGTTTATAAGATTTTGTACAGCTAGGAAGTTGATCCAAACTCTCCACTTGTGTTATATGAGTGAATTACCAGAAGAGCAAGGGGAATTGTTGGTGGATATTTTGTGTTAAAAGTCACTTGAGGAATTGTTCCCTATTCTAGAATTTTAGCCCAAATTATATATTTTCTGAAAAAGGAGTAAGAGAAATATTAATTGTATAATTATTACCATTGTAATTGGCAACAGGCGGTCAAGGTGATTGTTATATTAAACTCAAGATGTCAGTAAACAAATAAGTTGGCAGTATTTACAATTTATATAGAGACAACGTTTACTCTTAAGATTTGGAGATAGCTTAGAATATTTACAGAGTTCTTAGTGCAGTTTAAATATCCCCAAAATATCTTACATGTGAACTGTCGCAAGAACAGGTGACTGGCTGAGCTTTGTAGTAGTAGTTAGATTGCACCTGCCCTTTCCAAACCCCACTTCTGGGGCTTCTTTAAAGCCATGTCTATGAATCTTACAATTCCAGCATCCAGAAGCTGTAAATAGTGGATGAAGTGATGCAGCCTCACTGTAGAAATAGGAAACATCTTCTGTTTACTTGATGAAAATGTGGAAGAGCTCTTCCAAGCCCACATAGAAGGATTGTCCTGGTGCTAAGAATAGATGACCTGATTCCCTGTCTTTTGCTTGATCATGTAAAACTTCCTTCTGTAGTCTCGTACAATAACAGAATTCTGGTGTTATTTTTGGAAGAGATCAAGCTGTGGATTTTGACTGGAAAGGTTCTTGTTTAGTTTTCAGTTTAACACAGCATTAGGAGGGTTGTTACTCTATAATACATGCAGTATTATGGCCTTACCAGAGGGAGATTGGAAGTTAGATCCATATTTTTATCTTTGCAATCTCATTGCTATGCAAACAATACTAAGGCTGTAAGAAAGCAGCTGAACTAGTGATCTCATTTAGCAGCCCAGACAGCTAACCTGGGCAGAAGGGAAATGGTCAATAAAAACAGACTGGAGGCTGGTAAGTGTTCCAGGGGATGTGATACCCCAGCTCCAGGGGCTGGAACACCTCTGAGGTTCTTCTGATAGAAAAGTCTCAAGATTTCTGCAACAGATATGCTTGTGGTAGCCTGAATGCATTATTGGGTTTGCCATAGAGAGGCATCAGATTACATGTTATGTGTAGCAAAAGGGCTGCATTTTTTTAAGAATATATTTTTTGAGAAACGGAGAGAGGAAGATTTGTGAGAGAACCAAATACCACGTGACTTTCAGCAGCTGACTTCAGTGGTCTTTTTCTATTTTCTCTCTGAAAAATTATGATTAAAGGCTACTTAATAGCTCAATATACTACATTGATTTTTAAATCGGTTTTCTAATTAGGCTCAATTTTTGGGAGGGGAGTGGTGACATTTTAGGGAGAAGTCTAAAGTGCATGCTAGCTTTGTACAGTTGTAGTAATTTCAGATTGCTGGTGCAAACCAGGAGAACATGGCAGCTAAAGAAATGTGGAAATTCACATGAGGGTGGAGCAGATCAGAACTATTTTCAGGATATGGATCTCTGAGCTTAGAAAAGCAGCACCCTCAGTGTGGAGGCACTCGATGGAGACACTCGGAAGGGTGGCGGGCCCTCGGTGTTGTGTGTATGGACTGGTGTTGAGGCTCACGTGTTGCAGTATCATTTTATATCCAAATGTGAGTGGCTTATGCCACACTGGGAGAATAAAGGAAGAGGGTAATTGAAGGGCTAGAGCACACTCAGTCATCGTGGCTAATTTGTACTTCGTGTTCAAGAGGGAAGGCTGCTGGGTGTGAGTTAATGCTTTTAAGTGAGCAGTACTGAGTGACCAGGGGTGAGACCGGCCCTGCTTCTGAATGAGATCAAAGTAGCTGAATTGAAACTATCCCACACTAATCAGGATTCTAATCCTGGGAATGAAGAGGTAGAGGAAAAACCTGAAAATCCCAGATACATTTCTAGATGAAGTGATGTGAAATACTCGCCACTTTAAAGAGGACTTTTTTTCAGTGAATAAAGAGTTTGTTAGAGTGTTGGTTTTGGTTTTGTTGGGTTTTTTTACAATAACATCCCTGAAATTTTCTTTTGTTGATATATAGTGTTACTTCCAGAGTCTTTCAGATCCCCCAAAAAAGTTGTTTGTTTGTTTGTTTTTTGTTTTCTTTGTTTTTTTCCACCTGAATCCTCTGTAGGACACAGATGACATATGACTGAAGAGTTTTAGAGAGCTCCTTGACATTATTTTAAAACGACGATAAATGGGTTCAGACTGATTTTTTTTTTTTCCTGCAAACTTGACAATGACTGCAGAATAACAATAAAATCATTTAGGTTTTCTCCTTCTAGAATACTGGCTGTTCTGTTATGTGTCCATAAAATGTTGAGATGAAGATCTAGATGCCGCCTACCAAGCTACCTTCTCAGAATCTTTGTACCACTTACAAGCTAGCATCTTTCTTGCATTTTGCCATGAGCCCTTAACACTGAGATGCCACCTTTTATATGCTTTATGCGAGACCCCCCTGTAACTCAAAGATGGAGCAGGGCTGTTGCAATCTGCTCAGAATTGCATCTAGGCCATTGATTTCTCTCTGGCTTATGTCTTAAATACATTATTGATGGGCACCATCGTCTTCAGATCGCTGCAGATGCTTGCACCGTGCACCTGTACCTGGCATATGTCTTTGTTTACTGGTGTAGTATAAGAAGGGGAAGATTTTAGGATTTCGTTTCTCTTTGGAAAATACTTACAAACTTGAGAGGCTAAGCAAGGTTTGATGTTCAGCTAAGCACAGCTTCTAAACCTTGCCATTAACCTTACTTTTGAACTTTTCATAGCTGTGTATCCTAATTTCTCATCATCGTTTTTTAACTTAATAGAAAATTCTTTTGAATTATTGGTCAGACCTTCTATTTATGCAGCTTTAGGGGTGGATCTTTTTTTTTTACCACATCTTACTGTAGATTCTACTCTCTGCAATGTATCTCATGGCTTAAAAACTAGTAGTAAATATAAAACAATGTAATCAAGCATTTCCTGCTTTGGACTCTTACATTTGATAAGCTTCTTTGGCAATCCAGTTTCTATTAAAATCTGCAGCATGCACTTAAGTGTATTCTTAATTGAACCTTAAAAGCTAGCTTTTTTTGCTTACCCAAATGTTATATGTTAAATGTATAAGAGATTTTAGAGAGCCTTTTATTTCTGTCATTCTTGAATGTTTGTGCTTGCTTTGTTTAATCCCAGAGTACTCAATACTTGAGTATGCCTGTTATGTACCTCTTTATGAATGTGCGGGTTTGGGCAAATTTCGATGATCTTTACTGGAAAGGTTGTTTCAGAGAAGAGGAAATTGTAAGCCTAACGACTTAAGGTTACAAATAAAAGTTTTTATATTCTAGACTGACAAACTGTGGTGGGTTCAGATATACTTAGAAGAAACTGAAAAGAGTGCTTATTGAAATTACTGTCTTAAGGAAAAAGCCCTAAATTGTTTTGTAACTGTAATTCACCAGAAATAATTTTGTACTCTGAACTCACAGAAGGCTCCAGCCTCATTGTGCTCAGGGTTTCTATGGTAAAATGTTACTGCAGTTGACATAATGATGAAGAGAGCTATTCTGGCCTGTTTTGAAGATGCAGATTTTGAATTCTCAGTAGCAATTAATACAGATCAGCAGTGGCCACAGGCTCTTAAAGGATTGGTGAGAGGGAAATGACTTAGGGTTTCCCTTGTGGTAATATACACAGAAAGTAAAAAAAATATATGAATTTTAAGGAGGGTTTACACTTATAATAGATCAGGGCAGCTTTATGAAAAGGATTAATACCAAAAGAGGTAATATTAGTCATTGTTGCTGAAAAGTTTACTATCAGGCATTTTGCTCATTGAAAACAAAAACCAACCTGTGGAGGTGCTTGTGCGTAGTGATGTGACAAATTCAGCTGTGAGTATGACTTAAACCCAGGGATGAGCTCAGTGACTGATCAGTCTGAGAGGGTTGTGTTGGCTGCCCTTAGCGAGGGGGGAGAAGGGGGTTAAAGCAGTTAATGCATAATTCATTGCAGGAAAATGGATTTGCCGAAGCATTCAGTGTTTATATATAACACAGCACATGCGATAACAGACTTCTGAGATGAAGCCGAGCCTTTCAACATTTTTTTGCTGAAGATCCCGAGAGATATTTCATTTACTGTGTTGTTTATAGATGTTCTAAATAAGAGTAAGTATGTGATTCACATTCTATGTCTTGGTTTGCAAAAGAGACGGTTATGAACTATGAAATTCGGTTCTGGATGGAAATGCGCCATCATCTGTTAGATGTAGAGTCTAAACTTCCATTTAACTTCTTACTTGCTTTTTGGGAGTCTTGTGTCAAGTTTATGGTTCAATGGAAAAGTGAAGCAGCTTGTAATGATTAATAGTCCAATAGATCAATAAATGAAAATCCTCACTGGATAGCACCAGATAAGACATCCACATGGCATTCAAAACCTGAAGGCTATTTATTTTATTAATAATTTTAATTGCCCATTTCTGAGACTCTATTACTTTCACTATAAACAGCGTAGCTATAGTTTTACAGCTTTGGTCACATGCCACATCACTCAGCATATGTAATGATTCCCTTTGTATTTCAATGTTTTAATGGAGCTTAATATTTTTATTGTGTGTTATTGTCCAGTGTAGGGATATGAGAGCAGTGACATATTCATTAAATTGTCCAGCGTAATAGTGAGGTTTTTCCGTTGGGTGAATGAATTTATTTTAGATCCCAGTTGTGTGTATGATGCAATGAATGCATTACCTGGCATTTGTCTACAGTGATATTAATCTGAATATACTGACAGCTTCCCTCTCCTCCAAATGTAATATGTACCACATCCATAAAAGTATTTCTGTTGCCAAAAACATCTGCCCTTGTAAGCATAAACCAGCAAATACATTCATATGTTGCTTTTATCTTAATAATGAAGTTTTGTGTTGTAGGTTTTTTTCTGAAATACATGGAGGTAACAAGTACTTTGAGAAATACCCAAGCAGAAAATGAAAGATGAAGATGTATTCTAATGTATTTTAATGTCAGCAGGAATGATGTAGATATAAAGTTGTTGTGTGTGTGTCCACTAAAAATGGAGTTAATCAATATCTGGGTTTGTGTTTAGCATCCACAGTAACTCAATTGAAACAGATTTTATAATCATAGAACATGAAGGTGGGAGCATTATCATGTCTGTAGGAAATTTTTATATGTGTGGAAGCTAATTCTGTGAATAAAATGGGTCTGGCTTGTATGATATTTTTGTTTTTTAAAAAAGGTAACTTACTTTAGTTTCTGCTGTAGGTTTCATAGATTAAGGAACTGAAAGAGCTTAAAGTAAGACCAACAAATTCGGCATTTTTTCCTTCATCCGAAATACACAATTTCATATTTTAAGTGCAGGTGAAAAACTACTTTTTCCTTTTTCTATCCTTTGATAAAATAAGCTGACTTGACAGCTAGAGATATGGGGTGAAATCTGTTAATCTTTACATAATTAACATTTTTTAAAATATATAAGAATATTCTTATGTATTTTGTTACACTATTCTCCAAATGTGGGGAAAAAAGGAGTGTATGCCCCTTGCCCTCCTTGTATTCTTAATGACAAAGGCCAAGATCATGAGCTTAGAAAAGTAACTACTTCTTCAAATCAGGAAACTGAGACCTAAAATTAAATTGTTTGATGCCTAATTTAATAGGTGGTGATGTTTCTAGTGCTCTTCTTGGAAGGTTTCCTACCTTCCAGGTAGGAAAGTCTGAAATTAGACTTGCTTTAGTGCTTTACAGAAAATACACTGTGTTGCTAAGTGATGAGACTAAGAGAACTAGAAACATTCCCTTTAAACTAGTTCCCACTGGTAATAAGAAATCATGAGGAATGCAGAGACTGTGAACTGTATTGGCGAAGCATCAATGCCAGTGGCGGAAATTTGCCCTCAGTTGTAGGGCTGACGTTTGCATATTCTTCAGGGTTTCATCTTTGCCTAAGCCTGGGTTCATATTCAGTCTCTAGTTGTGATTTCAGCTAAATATTACAAAACTGGGGTTTGGGATGTCTTTACGCTTACGTGAGATAAGTACCACTTTGGCTTTAGTGCCGTTTGTCTGTTGTTGCTTGTGTCTATATTGCTGTGAATACAAATGGAGAGACTGTGTCTTTGTCAGTCCTCTGAGGAGAGGTTTGCACTGCTGAGATTGCCTTTTGCATCCTTACTTTCTGTGTGTGCCTTCAAAAAGAACTTAAATGACTTCAGTACAGTTCTTTGGATCCTTGCCATCTCTCTGATCCACAATGCTAAATGCTGTAGGGAAGTCTAGGAGTATGGGCACAGATGTCTGCTTACTATTCATCACTGGAGAGAGAGTTGTGCATCACAGTGTTGTTGAGGCTATTTCTTTCCTCATGCCTTGAGAAGAATCTTGACCTTACTGGGGTCTAGGAGAGTAGCTGGTCATCAGGCTGTGGCTACACTTCGAGTTCCTGAATAGCAGACTGCTGTCAGGCACTAGTTAGAAACACTCAGAATCCATTGATACTGTCTGCATTACTGCTTTGTCCGAGATATGCCTGAAAAACAAGGGAAAGAAGGTTTGCCCCTGCTCCCATCTATTTGAGGCAGTGATGATTTCAGTCATGAGAGACAAGTCAGTCATTACTCTTCCATCAGCTCAAAAATGCATTGATCGTGTTCAGATGATTTTGCACATCTTTTGTGTGTGTGGAGAGGTTCTGTGCTTTTGAGAAGCTTTTTCAAATTTTTTGTAATCAGTGGAGTTCAGCTGCAGCTCTCCACTGCACAAGGACAGGTTGAGCTGGGAGGGAATTGAGGTGCTGTGGCTCTGCTATCCTCTCTAAACACCACAATGGTGAGATCCCAGGGGCAGCTTTTAATTCACCCAGGTCCTGTGAAACCCAGGCCAGATTGTCACTGGTGCCTGAAAATTTCTCGATCTCAATATCTGTGCTTCAGAGCACCTTGGTGATTAAATTATGGTGAGGAAGAACTGGAGCATCTTTCAAACCTGGATTCTCTTCCAGCCATCAATGAGAATGAACGGATAGAAAAAGCGGTTGAATGTTAAATCTTGCTTTTGCATATCTAAATCAAGCTGGTTGTTAATTAGGACCAAAAGCTGTCTGGATGGGGAGAGTGAATAGAGGAGAATTCTGAACTTATGGGTGGGAATTTCATTTTGTGTGCTCTGTTGTAGCTCTTTTGCTCTATGGCAGCAAACAGCAATCACATTTCCAGTCCAGTGGTACCTGTAAGTCAACAGTGCCTCTGGGATCCTTCAGTGTGAAAGGGGCCATTTAAATGTAAGGCAATGATATTATCTTTATTATCAATTAAACTTTTAGTGCCGTTGACAATCTGGCATGCAAGGTGCATCAAATGAACTCTAGCTGTGATTATTTCTAAACACCATGTAAAAGCAGACCTTGCTATCCTAATCAAATTGAAAAGGACTAAGAGGGCAAGTCAGTTATGTCAGGATGGAATCGCTTCAGCATGTTAGAAACTGCACAGAAATACTGCTACTTTCTTTTTTTTCAACACCCCCTGCTCCCTCTTCCCCTCAAGAGATTTGTCTCTGCAAAAACTGAGCTGCCACATCCTTTAACTCCAGGGAGTTACTATAGCAGGATTGTTGATGGCATTTTTATGAGGAATTATACTGGAGTTAGCACTGGAAATACTGTGTGCTGTTGCAACATATACTCATTTTTATAGAGTAATTCTGTACCTTCCCCCCACTCCCCAGGATGTGTTATTTTAGGATGATTATACTTCACACTGCTATTTCTGTTCAAGATATTATAATTAATGTTCTATTTCCAGAACTATTCTCTAAGCCTGCCCTTGCACATATGCATGTGAGTGTTATATGCATATTTTTAGGACTTCTGTGTATTTTACGTGATCATTGCCTATGTCACAGTCTTCATTAGAAGCGTTGAGAAAACACACTTTGTGGTTTCTACAACATTAATATATTTAGCGTAAACTAAGTTAATTTATTGGCTATGTTGTCCTTCCTCTTTAATTTTAAATGGAGGGAGGTGTTTTTAACCAACGTTAAGTAAAACTGCCTTTCCAGTTAGATATGGCTGTGCATCAGTGAAGGATGAAGCATTTCTGAGGTGTATGGCAAGGCTTTTGGAGGAAAACAGATTTTACATTTTTCAGTGCAGCAGTGTAGCCAAGATGTATTTACTAGAATTGTTTTGCCAGGGCTTCCCTTTGGGGGGAGGTTTTTTCTACACTTCATAACATGGTATATTTGAAGAAAGTTTTCTATTTTTCTCCTTATTAAGTCAGCTTAAAAATGGCAGTGCAAAGCAGGATTTTCCCCTCCAAGGATGTTTGGTAAGCCAAATTCTGTTAGGGAGTTCTGTATTTCTGAACTACCTAACAAATTTTCTGTCTATAAAATTAACAGCAGACTTGCAGAATTGTTTTGCCCATCTTCCCCCCACCCCAAAATGTGTTGGCAACCTGCAGAAATTGAGACATAGAATATCTGATCAGTTCGTGGGACACTCTGGAAAAAAAAAAAAAAATCTCAATCTACTGAGATTCGCTGCTTTTTTTTTTTTTTTTTTGAGTGTAAATTACTGCTATCTTTGTTTCTAGAATAACTCTCAGGAGCATCTTCGGGTGGATTGCCAATAAAGAGCTGTATAATGATACGACATTTTGTACATTTTCAGGTAAATGAAAGGTAGAAAGCAACAGCCAGCATTTGAGACATTGTGTAGGTTTATAGCACACTTAAACTTCAGATTCTTCTGTGAACTAATGACCAGATTACAGTCACCACATGTGTGTGGTTCTTTCTCTGTGACAATTTTGTCTATGGGACTATTTTTATTTGATCTATGATGCTGCTGAATTGCATGTAGTTCTTTGAGCATTTCTGCACAGATAGTGGCAATCTTTTTTTTTTATTTTTCTTTTATCACTGGATTATGATGATTCTTACTCTGCAGGCAAGAAATAAAACAGAGAGGGTGGGGCAAATACTTCTAAACATACGGCGAATTGAGTAGGCTTTCATGAATGATAAACCTGTTAGGGTTACCTTAATACGTAGTTACTACATGATTTTCATAAATCACCACTAACAGCTCTCTGAGAAGGTGTAAATAGATATGTTGATCTGCCTGTACTGTGAGGGTGAGATACATGAGTAGAACACAAATATTTCTGTGTGAGGAAAATGTACATGAGTCTCATTCTGCATACTGATTCTTGGCACAGTGCTTTGCCTAGGAGGCAGTAAATAAACAAATGGCCAGCCTGAAACTGTATAAATCTGAATTGATTCCATAAGGAATAGGAGGAATTTTGCAGCCTTTCTAACTTCAAGAAATCCCATGGTTTCCCTGTGACAAATGCATTTTCCCAAAGCTTACTGCAGTACCAAGGCTATGTGTTTGCCTTCACAAAGTAGTGTGGATTGCAGTCCTAGAGACATCATTTTTCATCATCTGCAAACATGAAAATAACTTCAGTAAGCACAGCAGCCTGATTTAGTGTTATTGAAATGCTGCCATCTCAGGATGTGCATCATGTATGGCCATGTTTAAAAAACAAGTGAATAGGAGAAAGCAGAGAGAGAGGGAGGAAAAACTTAAATCTGAAAGTGTTTTGTTGTTATTTTTTAATCAAATATTTCCTACCAGCTGGAAGTGTAATTGACAAGATAATTGATGGCTACCGTTTTAAATCTAACTGTTGCTGCCACATGTACATATGCATATTTTGAGTTCAGTTTGTTTAACCTGGAGATGGTTACATTGTGCTGTCAATAAAAACATATATTCAGTTTGTTTATTGAGTTCTCTTAGAGTATTCCCATGTAAGTGTGGTGGCAGTGCAAAGACAGTGCTTCCGATAAGAATAACTGTGCTGTGTCTACGTGTGTGTAATGAGACACAACAGTACTTTTGTATGTAAATTTATAAAAGAGTTTGTGCTGTTTTTAGATATTAGTCCTTAGGGATTTTAAATCTCCTCAAAACACTTGGAGTAGTTTAAATTATATCACTTTGAATGTTATCCAAGTAATCTGTAATTTGCTTTTATGATATCTGAACCCTCCCCAGCACGTGACATTGCTGTTAAACTGAAAATTCGTGGAGTATCCAAAGAGAGGTAACACAGGAAGCCTTCTCTGGGCAGCTGTAACCATGGTACCTGAAATATTGTCCAACATAACCTTTTTGATGCCTTTTTTTCCCCCACCAGAAAGAGCTTTTATCAAAATTTCTACAGCTTTCCTGTTGCATTGACACCCAAATTCATTTCTTATCAGTTGGGAATACACAGTTGGATTTTTCTTTACTTAAAAAAAAAAAAAGCTCCTGCTGAAAATGGAGATGAATGTACTTCAGAAAATAACAAAAGCCTATCTGTGTGTTTTGAGCTGCTATCTCATTGTATAATCCTGCCTCTTTGAAGGTTTAGCTTTTCTCTATAGACTAACAGCGTATATAGAAATGTAGGTTTAGTAGCACTAGGCTTTCTAGAGCTATTCTTGTTTGGTGTGATAGAAGCTTAAAAAAAACATATTTGAAAACTGAATTAATTATTCCATTGTGCTTTGAGCTGGTGTGAAGATACCTCAGCTTTAATGGAGCTCTGGCTTCACTGACTGTGGTGAATACAGTGTGATCTGCCAGGGGACACCTGCTCATGGCTCAAGCTCAGGATGGGGCAGGAGGGGCAGATTCTGTTCCTGATTACCTGGGGCAGCTCCTCTGACCTTGAGTGAATCTCATGCCCTGACTGTAGCTCAGGAGCTTCTGTGAAGTAGCAGTTTCAAATCACCAACCAGAACCCGTTTTTCCCCTGCACGTGGCCAACACGTTTGGGATGTGAGACTCAACATAAGACAAACTAAACAGATGACCACGTTTAAAGTTTCATGTTCAAAATTTGGAATTTTTCTGCTGCACATTGCAATATAAAATTAGTTTGTGATGACAAATGAGCAAAAGGTTCAACACCCCTAAAATTCCAGAACCACCCTGGTAGCCATGTGGGCCTCACAAGGGGCAAGAGCAACTCCTCAGTCTTCCTGAAAAATCTCTTCGTCCTCAAGGAGGAACCATGGTATCCTATTGGTCATACACCAAATGTACATATTAGCCTCCTAATCCAACTGGCACAGTTTGCAGTCTGTCAGAGAGAATTACTAAAATAATTTAAAATGTGCTATTAATCCATACATATGTTCTATAAAAAGCGCACGAACCAGATTGATTTTACTTATACGTTAGTGGAAAATGGTGTCAGGTAACATTTAAACAAAATGAAACAACATGTGGCGAAATGTGCTAGAGGGGTATAGAAATTGTCTGGGCACATGCACGTACATAAACATGTGTGCTTCATATGTTATACATAACAGTGTTGCCACCTATTGATAGAAATTTAAACTTCATGTAGATGTTTATAATACATTTTTTCTAAACATAGCAAAGATCTCCTTCTGATGAGACTGGCATGAAAAATGTGTGTTATTTGTGGCAGAATAGGTCTTACAGGCTTTGATAATACCATAGTGTTATAAAGTAATGGGTGCTGTTCAGAAACCAACAAAGGATAAATGTTATCAAAGGAATCTAAAGCTGCTGATGCTTTTCTGTGACTTAGATCTATGATCCCATTGTCGGTGGCAGCTCTTTGATGAACGAAGGAGTGAGTGTCTCTGGTCTGCACATTCCAAGTTTATCTCTAATTTTCATGGGGATAGAATGGACAGTGGAAAATTGAGGCAATATTTATACATATACGACTGCTTAAACTGTTCTTCAAAAATATGTTTGGAATCAAGGAGCTCCCTATTGATTGTACTGGAGAGATAATATACTTTTATTTAGAAATTAAATGTATGCTCATTGGCATTAAATCTGTTCCTTATGGTGAAATATTAGTATTATTGGAGAATAAAAAGCTGTCTTACATTTTTTTGTTTAGACGGCTCTTTTGTTCTGAAGAAAAATGGGTTTGTTCTTGTCTTAGCAGACAAGTGAAAACGAATTAGAAGTTGTCCAATATATGTTCAGAGTATTTCCATGAAAAACTAATGGATAAATATGAGTGCTGCTTTATAGTTGGGGAAAAAAAATTGACTAATGAAATATTGTTTGCATAGCCATAAAGTCACATATACATGTGTTTAGTTGTGTGCCATTCTTTCAAGCAATCAACATTTGTTCTAAATTAGGGTTCTTTTCAGTATTTATCAGTATTAGCTCTTGGATAAACCCTCATATTCTGGAGGTGTGCAGTAAAATGGATGATCATGTTTTATCTTCTGTGACAAACACAGTTTAATTTCCTGCATATTGCTTTGCTGCAAATTAATCCAGCCTGGGGTGTCTTGCCTGGGAGTGCCGTTCTGCAGAGGGCTGAGGTAAATCTCAGGGCTAGTGCAGAAGAGTTCCTGTCACTCTTTTTACCTTCAGTCCAGAGAAAGACACCAGAGCTGGGGAAGGGTCTGGAGCACAAGTCTGAGGAGGAGCAGCTGAGGGAGCTGGGGGGGCTCAGCCTGGAGGAAAAGTGGCTCAGGGAGAACCTTATCACTCTCCACACCTGCCTGGCAGGAGGGTGGAGCCAGGTGGAGTTTGATTTCTTCACCCAATTAATAAGTAATGGGCCAAGAGGCCTGAAGTGGCACCAGTGAAGGTTTAAATTGGTTATTAGGAAAAATTTCTTAACTGAAACGGTGGTCAGTCATTGAAATAGGCTGCCCAGGGAAATTATGGAATCACAAACCTTAAAAGTGTTCAAAAAATGTGTAGATGTGGCATTTGGGGACATGGTTTAGTGGTGAATGTGTCTGGGTTGGGTTAATGGATGGAGTGGATCTGAGAGCTTTTTCCAACCTTAACAGTGCTATCATTCAGACAAAGCAGGAATAGAAATTACCCTCTATTACAGATTGTGAGGGCTGAAATGTGGAACATTATCCCATGTTCCAAACGTTCAGTTTGGCTGGGGGTAAACAGGAAGACACTGCATTTTAAGCTGCACATGGAAGTGAAGCAACAGAAAAGTCAGAGAAGATTATTCAGAGGTATAGAAAGCCAAACAGGGATCATGATCTTAGAAAAGATTTGTACTTAAAAATTCAGGGATCTGTAATTTTATGTATTTATTGTAAAATAAATAGATACATCTGTTTGGACTACTTAGGTGGCCCTGAAACTATAGCAGATTCCATGTATTAATGGCTTATTATTTGTGAAAGGAAAGTGCACTTTCTTAGCTGCAAGCTAAGTTGAATTCCATGTTAGACTTTTAATTTCTGCTTGTAGTTGTGAAGAATATGTCCTTATCTATCTCTCATTTGTCAGGAGTTGATAGGAAACATCTGCACAACTTGTTCAATCTGTTAACTGTATGTGTTCATCCAAGCTTAACTGACAAGTAAAATGTACCAAATAATATTGGACTATGAGGATGACCTTTGCTAATAAGGCGTTTACATCATACGTGGTGTGAACCAAGCCACTTCTAATGAAATGGTGTTTTGAAATGGCTCTGTGCTATTTAGTCCTGTTACTATCAGTATAGGTAAAAGAGAGGCATATTTTCTTGAAATATATTGAATATTTTCTCAAAAATGTTTCATAAAAAGTAATTCAAGGAATAGGTAATATGGGAAGACCTTTTTGATGGGCACTAATGTTATTTTTAAATGCAGCCTTGACAGCTTGCTTATAGATCTTGGTTAAATATTGTGTTAGATTTAACAGAGATGTTTGTTTCCTTTACCAAAATGATAGGTTTAGTGTCTTGCAAGGAAATATTTGATAGAAATTCTTTGTGTTGAGTTATCCATTTGTGGATTAAGCACGCCAAGCTGCTGAAAACCGCTGTGGTAGTCCAGAGTTCACAACCTTAATCTGATTAGGCTGTCTCTGATGATTAACTTGGACTCCTTTATTTATTTATTTTACATCTGAGAGACCATAACTTCTCAGGAATCTGTGCATCTCTGCTGAGATCAACCTAATCCTGCTAAAAGAACTCTGAATTACAAAATCCAAACCAACTGTGGAGTTCACTGCTTAATGTGGCTCAATCAGAAGTAATCTTTCATGGGTTGGGAATATAAAGGTCTGGATACTGAACTGAAAAACCTGATAGTCAGCAGTACTGTTCTTTATTTCTTCAGTTATGTTTTTGGAAAAATGTGGACCTGATAAAAAGGACCACATGATATAGGCTGTGCAGTACCAATATCTCAATGTTGCTGACCCCACCAGTGGGAATTGGCAGTGAAATTTCTTCATATTTTGCCATCCTTATTCAGGCTTTTTCTCAATCAGGCCATGTTTTCTGAGCAGGATACTTCTCATGGGCAGAACGCTTCACTTTTTACATGAATGTTTAATGCTTCAGATAACTTTTCACAAATTTATTTATTATTGCATTTTAATGATTATTTTTTTTATATGAGTATTAGTATCCATTAGCTAAAATCCAAACTAATATTTTTAAATTCAGCCACACAGATCACTAAATGTGTTGCTCTCTTATCCTGTCGTTGCAGGAAATGCACACATTTATCCTAATGGGTTACTTTTTATTATGAACACCAGTGTCTCTTGTAGATCTGTTTCCTATTTTCATGTGCTAATGAAAATGTATTCTGTGTTAAGTTTGGGTTGTTTGTTTTGCTGTAAAAAGTCATTTGCTCGTTATTAAACATTCATTGAGCATTTCTCATAACCATTTGACTTGGAAAATGACGATCAGACTAGATTAGCAAGTTGAAATTTGGTAGATAAACACATGGTACTCATTAATTTAAGTCTTTAATGTTCAGTAAATATAATAATGTTGATTACATTCCAAATTCAGACAAGATATTTAATGTATAAGAATTCAATTTCTCATGATTTCTTTTATGTTTAAACTCATCAGGGAGATAAATTTACCTGGTGTTTTGGTCAACTGATTAATTTGTGATCAGTGTGCAGCAATATTTGAATGTTAGCGAGAAAAAGTAATGAATACTTAAATCACTTTTTAACATTTTGTGTGCCATGCACTTTCACTAAAGTATTCACTTGTCTCTTACTTTCGTGTTACTGAATGGATAAAGGAGGATTTTTAATTCCAAACTCACCTAATACAGTTTGTTATCTGAATTACTTCTGAACTGTAATACGGCTTAAGATGATTTGAAGCCAAGTTATTGAAGTAGTTCAGCCTCAAAACATCTGTGGTTGTAGAATGGATCTTCTCAAGCTGCTAATAAGACTTTTTTTTTTCAGTGTTTCTCCCAGCATAATGGTTCTTTTAGTTCTCTTATTTGAACTGCAGAGCAGAAATCACCAGATTACATTGCTAAATCCTTGAAGTTTGTGTTTAAACTCGTTTATGCCACTGTGTGTCGGTGCAGCTCCCATCGAGTTTTAGAGGAATGCATGTAAATTTTTCGAAGTAATGCAGATTTAGAAGAATGTGTGTTCCCACCCCAGAAAATAAAAAAATCAGAAACGTATTTCTAATTTTAAAAGTCAGTGAAGTGGTGAGGATTGCAGCTCCAGCAGTTTCACTCTATTTGCTCAGAATTCACATTGAAACAATTAAGAGGATAATATTGAGGATGACCTTAATTCTGTAACTTCTAAGTTTTTTAATCTTAACAAGCTAATTTTTCCGAACTAAATTACAAAACTCTGAGACAGCATTCACATTCCTACAGGGTGGTGTCTGGTTAGTGCTGCTGCAATTTGTGTTTTCTCTTTTCTTTAATGTATAAAAATTTCTCTTTTTCCCCACTAAAGTAGAAAATAGTTTATTTGTTCATTTCTTGGTTTTGCTAAGGTATTGGTGTTGCAATGTTTTGATCGCCTACCAACTTCCTCAACGCTACGTTTAAGCAAGAGACTTCGTTAGGATTGTCACTTTAAAGAACAAAAGACCTTTGTACTTTACAAGATTTTACAAGACTCCGGGTACTTCACTTGACAAAAAAAGTTTCACAAGGGCTGCAGGGAAATCGTGCTTCGATCTCTGCAGTTTCAGGTGTTAAACGAGAAGGTTTCACAGAAAGTCACGCACATGGATGTGTTGTTGAGACCTGGCTTTTCAAATGTAGGATTTGAGTAAGAAAAAAATGCCTGGGCAATGGAGCTGACCTTGGAGATCAGTTGAAATAAAGGTGTTTAAGAATAATAAATGTGTTAGGAATTAAAACCAGAGCAACTTTTAAAAAATCCTAATTAAGCTGGGGGAAGTCAAAATAGAAATACTTCTGTGTTCTTCTGTCAGAGATAGCACACTGGCCATCATGGTAATGAATGTCGTAATACCTGCAAATGGTTCTGGTGAGCCCTGGAATTCTTGGTCCAGTTCTATACGTGGACTCATCCTTAAATTTATTTAAAGGAATTGAGTGGTGCAGTTGAATTACTAGGTAATGATATCTGTTACATTAAACTTGGTGTACTGATAGCTTAAAATTTTTTTGGTTGGCTTTGGCTTTCTTTTTTTTTTTGATATTTCTTTAACTGCAGAAATAAAATTGAAACTAATTCTCTTTTCTCGTAGTCTACTGATGATATTTTTTTCCTTTCTCCAACTGTTCAGCAATTTCCAGTAACAAGTTCACGGTTTTCTTTGTTTTTTTTTTAAACTGTGCTTGCTCTGTCACGCTCGTTCAATGACCCATTCCCTAAAATTGGAAGGGATCAGCTATTATAGATCAGCTGAAGCCACTGAGGATTGTTTCCTCTATCAAGTGCTCCAGCTGAGATGTCACCCTGTGACCAGATTCTGCTGTTCTCAGAAAAGCCCCCACAGAACAGTGCATGAACCAGAGCCACTTCGTTTCTATCCTTGGTTTTCTGGCAGCAGCATCATCACATGTAATTCAAGGTTGACTGTTGTAAGAATTATGTGTAGGAGTAGGAACAAGAGTTTGATTTTTATTTAACTGTGATTAGGTCTTCAGTCCTGATGAAAACAGCTGATAGTCTGTTAATAATGTTTGGGAATTGTTGGAGCTGATATGAGGAATAAGCCTTTTGTTGATGATTTTGGTATCAAATTTCCTGGTATTGTTTATAGTTTAGACTACAGATTTGAGTTCCTTTTAATTTTATAAGGATATGATGTAAAAATATAAGTAGATTTTATGTGTGTAAGGAATTTCTGTGTTTTTTCTAGAAGGTAAAAGTTTGCATAGTTTACAACTCTTCTACTTGCAGTATTTTTGAAGGCAGAAGATTTACATGTGTTTGTGAAAACCACAAATACCACCACTTGAAAGCCAGGTGCTTAATAAGTGATCATGTCAGAACTTGTGCTCTGGGAGTATCTGCAGATTTGTCCTTGTGTAAAGAGGATCGCACTGTGCAGCTACAGTGATTTGGGATCGGGTTGGGGGGTTGTTTTTCATTTGGTTTGGTTGTGGGTTTTTGTTGTGGTTAGTTGGTTAGCTGGGGGTTTTTTGTTTCATCTTGAACAATACACTTTTGTTCCTTAATTTCAGACTGCTGTAGGTGCACATGAAGCTATATTTCATTTGGTCTGCTTCAGAGGAATTAGTGCAGACATTACTCGTGTCTTTTTTAATGGAGATCCTATCTTTACTTCACAGCGAATTCCAAAAAGGTCTTAAACTAGTCTTTGACTGTATACAGAGATTTCTTTAACTACAGAACAAGAAATGACTGTTTCATTTTGTTTTGAATGTTTGGTGCTTTCCATTTTCAGTGTAATGTAATAGCAGAAAATCAGACATAAGCTTTTAAGAGAACAATGATCTTCACAAGGTTAATGTATGTTTCCAGCCTGTCTCTGGTGCACGTCTGCAGTTACAACAGCGTGCTGGTAAAATGGTAGCATTTAGGAAGGTATCCTTAGGCTACACAACTTTTCTTCTTAGAGCAGTTACATTAATGTGAGTCATCTTTAATAACAGTTGACATAAACCTTGTCACATAACAAATTGCTGAACCTTAGAACTCCTCCATACCTAAAAAGCACTGAAATGCGTATTTAGAATTGCCTCCAGATCAGCGGTGATGCCACACGTTTTCTAGGGGAGCTATGTGTGTAAGTAATGATTTGCATGGTCTTCTTTTGTCTCTGAACTTTCTTAATTTTAAAAATAAACTAAATACTCTGTGAAGCTGTACGGCACAATTTTCTTCAGCAATGATATTTGTCATTCAGCATCATGTTCACAAATCCTCCCTTGCTGACTTGCTCTCTTGTGCAGATCAGCACTGGCTTACTTTATTAATGTCACAGCTGCATTTTTCTGCTTCCCCCAGCATCTTGTGCATATAAACCAAAGCACAGTTGAGATATCTGTGCTGGGAATGTCTTTCTCCTTTCATTACCAACCTGCCCATAAATGAAGACAGAGCAGAAATGCAGGTTGCTTCCCAGAGTGGGGAAGAAATATGGGGACTGTTTCAGGGCATTGTCGTTCTGCACAGGGTCACAGTGTGGCACACAGTGAGTGAGAGTGGGTGGCATATTTCTCCCTGACCTTTTACATGATCACGTCGTGGGGCAAAATGCAGCAGCCAATAACCAGATTGTGCTGGCAGAGCGTCCTTGCAGCTTTGAGTGTTTTCGGGTATTTACAAATGTTGCAAACTAGGATATGAAATGGGAGATGAGAGTTAACATCCCTCCTCGGTTGAAAGCAAGTTTTTGGAAATAATGAAATCACTGGCAGATGTGAAAGGCAGGTGGCTATTTCATAACCTCAGTATGGATGTATTCGATATGGGAGAATATAAAAAAGGATATCCACTGAACCAAACATAATGCAATTCAGCCATAGGTTAAAGAAAGGTCATTTTCTTGCCTTGTTGGCTGGAAAGAGACAGCAGAGCTCTAACATATAATTGTGTTCTGTGACAGTGAAAGGAGTCTTTTGGTGCTTTGGGAAAGGAAAGTGACATTTTCCTTGCTCGTGAGAGAAACACAGCTTCACATTAAACGTACACTGCAGTGCTCCCAATGTAAATAGAATTAGCAGGGGCAGAATTGTTATCCACAAGGATAATGATTCTGTTTTTTTAAATGCAGCTAGTATAGATAGATACGTGTGTATGTACGTATACACATATATAAAAGCAACAGACAAGTCACATTTCAGTTTTATCCTTCTCTCTCTCCTTGCTGTGATTTCTCAGCTGAAGAAAGGGAGCTGAGCTGAAAGAAGTCATTGTACAAGTGCTAAGTATTCTTGCCAAGTAGGGTGTTCATAGTGATAGTAATGTATTAGATGTAGAAGAGCTTAAGTAGCTGAGAATTTTGAACACTTAAATGAAAAACTGAAGTGTGGCATGGTTTAATTTTTCCTATTTTATGTACCCATGGTGTGGTTGTAGTCATGCTATTCTCCCTTGGCAGTCACTGGGGTTCAGAGACTATTGATTTTTTTCTGAAGGTTCATCTTCCTGCCAACACTCAAAAAGAAGAATAGGACCGCTTGATTTTTACACACCTCTGTTTAGTTTCTTGCTTAGTGGGAAGAAGCAGTTGCAGCAAAGTCCCATTTACTTTTGAACTGGAATTGGTTATTGCAGATTACCAGTTTCCAAAAAAAAAAAATGGCTGCTTCAGTCTCTCTTGAAGAGGATATTGGGGATAGTGCAACCTAAACTAGGAGAAAGCACAGTATCTGTACCAGAAGCACTAATGCTGAAAGAAGGCATGGGCAAACAGTTCTACCAACAGTAAAAAAAATATATAGTATTTCAGAGACTGATGGTAAGACCAGGAAGATGATTTCAACTGCAGTTTACCATGTTAGAATTGTTTAAATGTAACATCAGTGCCTCCTTGTTAATGTATTTCTGCAGAAGACACTATTTCCCTATTTTTTTGGGAAAATAGCTCACAAAGATGTAGTCGAGAAGCTACTTGTAAAGAGAGTGCAGAAACTGTCTGTGATGCTAATAGGCAGAATGTGTAAAAATGTGAATAATGCTTAAACAATAAATATCTTTCCTGTTCTAAAGTCTAAATAAAAGAAGGCCTGAGCATAAAAGGCAGTAGTCTTCCACAAACATATACATGTTTGTATATTTTTAGTCTGTTACATTCCCAGATGTAGCTGAGCCTTCGGGAATACAGCTGGGAAATATTCCCATTCTTCAGTGCCAGCACTACCTGCATTTTCTTTGTAAAGTACTAAAGAGAATGGTATAATCAATTTGCAAAAACTGTGAAGTTTTGGATGGACAACTTAAAATAATCTCTGCCAAGAAGGCTTCACAGACTGGTGAAAATGGATGGATGCATAATATACCTTCACTTTGCACTACAGAAGACTCTTGATACTTGCAGGAGAAAATTCTAGCAAACATTCGTTACAAAGGATTCTCTATTGAAATGAGAACAAAGGTTCCACTAAAAAGATCTCTGAGGATTCAAATGTACCTTTTCACAGGTGACATGCTGATACAAGCCAGTTCTCAAGGGGTTGCATCAAGGCATAAATCAGCAGTAATTTCAACCCTGCGAGATCATAGCACTATCATGAAGAGAAAGAAAATCAATCTGACACCAGCTCAAATAATAGCGGTTCTGGGAGTCACAGTATATAGTACAAGTCCACGGGGAGGGTCTGCTTGTCAGAACAATGGCACTTGAAGACACTGAATACTTTGACAGACATCAAAGCAAGAAGAAAAGGAACAGAAAGATCACTTCTCAGGCATGATGGTGTCACTCACACGAATAGCAACCTGAGTGATGCTTCAGATGAAGGTGAAGCAGATGTTGGTCCTGTGGTCAGGCAGTAGTCAGGTCTTCTTGCAAAAAGTACTTCAAATGCTTGAAAAGCTTTTCAAGTTTTAACTTAGTGGGTGATGTCAGAACTGCCTAATACTTCATGGTATTTCTTCCCAGAGCTAGAAGAGCAGAATTTAAGAAAACTATTTAGGAAAAGACTGAAAAGTTCACTTTCTATGTGCAGTAAATAGTGGTGGTTACATAAAAGTCCTTAGCACTGCTGTGATGACTTAATTGACGTTAAATTCAAATTGTTATTCAAATGTTTTGAATACTACTTGCAAGACGTTAAACTGTAGATCATATGTCTACTGTAAGTGCACTAATGTTGTGAGCCTCTGCTGGAAATAAAACAATTTGCTGGATCAGTGCTGCTTCTAGATATCCTAGAATGTAGCAAAAATAAATTACCACAAAAAGTTCATCAATCTAAATATGGACAAGTCACATCAAATCTGAGAAGGGGACAATACTAAAGAGATGCTGATAATATTTAAGATAATGTGTCTCATTAGCAAACTTCAACTGGAGGTGGAGAGCTGGTGTCAGGATTTTGTTTCAGAGATTTTTAGTAGGTGGGTTTTTTGATTTTGCAAAGGCAAAAGAAAATTGCTAAGGCCCCACGAGATCTACCACAACACCTCCTAATGCCAAGGGGGAAAAAAATTTCTACCAGGAAAATAGTGACTTTGTTTATTGTGATGTCAACTGATGAAATCTTTTGTCTCATCAAGTGTGATGATAATTAGACTTGTTCATATGCTTTGATAGTTCATAAATACTCTGCTGAATGTCTAGTTTGCTTAAAGAACACTTCCGTTATTCTAATTAAAAACAGGGAAAGTGAACATGAAGAAAAAATTGTCAGCTGAATGTTTTTAAACACCATTGCCAAGGCATCCTGGTATCAGTGAAATTCTAATACTTGAACTGTGGTTTAGATGTTCCATGGTATCCATGTGTTGTAAATTACTTTCATGTGCTAAGCTTATTGTGATACAAAATCTAAATTGATGTCTCAAAAAATTAATAGTATCTACACAGAACATGTAATTTTCAATTTTTGTAATCTCTGAGCAGCTAAACCTGATTTTAACAATTACTTTTTTGCTAATTAAGCCTTACTGGATCTTCTTAATTAAGCACACGCTTGGAAAAGAGACATAGCAATAATTATCTCAATTTGATGGCTATGCCAATTTGCATTATCAAAACATAACCAAAGCACGATTCAATTTTCTTGTCACATACAAATACTGCTTGCCAAGGTCTGGTGTATTTTAAAACAGTGTACCTTCCAAAGTTACTCCTAGATGAAACAAAGATTCCATTTTTCCTACCTGCATATGCGCAAGTGCATTTACGCCTCACTATTGTATTATATTGTTAGATAAATTAGAGCAGTGTAGATATATATACACACACAAACAGATATAAATATTTTGATAGTATTTGCTTCTTTAGTTCAGAAGAGTGCCAACATTCAACTGTATTTTCATAGAACTCAACTGAGTGGAGTATTCTAATTTTAGGTCTTTACAATGCAAAAATACACTCTTGTCAACAGAGCAGTAATCACAACAGTGGAGAGCAACCTGAGCTTCCTCTGGCAAGCATTTTAACCCTTCGTGTGGATGTGTTTAGTATAAGGAAGTGGCTGGGCTGTATTGGAAACTACCTGTACAGTGCGAGAAGGCTTGGCTGTCCCAGGCATTCTTGAATGTGAGGGGGAACATTCCTTTTCTTCAGTTCTGTTATCTTCTTAAAATGTCTTTTACTAAGACATTTATAGCTTTGACTACACATCCTCCTTGGAGTAAAAAAATAGTTCTGGGAGATGCAGGAATATCTATTCCTGTAGTCTCAAACTACATTCTCATATAGGCTAGATTTCCTGTGTCTTAGGGACCAAATCCATAGTCATCAAGCACTTCGCTAGTTTTACTTACGCCCAGACTTTCTCATGTTCTTTAGGATTCCTGTTGAAGTGTTGAGATGGTAGGAAACTGTTCACAGTGTTTCAGTTTTTTTAAAATGTAAAAATGTTCACACTATGCGTTACTCTGCAATAGAATTAGGAATTGTATTTCCTAAAGTACAGCTCTTCAGAAAGACTTTGTGCTGAGGAGATATTCTGAACCTGTCCAGGATATATCGCCCTGAATCCTGAATGTGCTTTGTTCCACAGCAGTAGAACTTGAGCTTTTGTCCTTGAATCTCAGTAACATCAAATGATGAGTTTCCAAAAGAAAACATTAGGGACTTGTGTGATTCTTAGAGTCAATGGCAATTCTCCAAGTAAAGTGAAGGGCACGTGTTGGCCAAGAATTCTGTATCACAGTTGAGTAGTTGACATAACGTATGTTTTTAAGATCACTTTCAGTCTTGCCATATGCCACAAAATACTGCAACAACCTGACTTTCTTTGCAATTTTATTCTGCAGTGTTTTCTCTCTGAAACTTCAGATATAATGGACAACACTTTGAATTACTTTGTTAACTAGAATTAAATTAGACTTTGACTAATTTTAAATGAAGATCATTAAATGTGAAAATGAACCTTATTCTGCTTGCATCTATCACAATGACATGTAAATGTATGAGCCAGTGTAATCTATCCAAAAGTTAGAAAAGCACATTCCCTAGGGACTGTGTTAAACCCATAGTATGGCCCTGAAAACTCTGGTTCGCATCTACAAATCTGATTTAGAAAGATACGTGAAAAAACATATTCTGAGATTGTCATCTTTTATCTGTGCATCTGTTCTTCTTAAAAGGTGCTATGTAGCCCACCTGCAGGAATAACACAATGTCTCAACTTTTCATGATCTCACTCATTCCCTGATAAATACTGGACATGTTGTAGCTACTGATCCACAGACCCTTATGTCATTTTCTTACATCTTTAGATGTCTGAATACTTCATGATCCACAGAAAATGTTCATATGAATTTTGGTAGGTTTCTCTTTTTAATTCTGTTTCTTCAATCCATCTTCTAGGGATTGCCTTCTTTCTTGATTTTTAGTATGAGATTTTTCCTTCCATTGAAAAGTATTATCTACTTCCATCCCCAGACTTAGGCAGATTTTCCATATTTCTTCATAGTATCTAATTCCGTGTATCACATAGAAACATAATTCCTTCCTGCTCTAAGGCTGCTCAGCTCCTCTAGCTGGTATCTTCATTGCTGGGTTCTGTAAGACTGAACTTAAAGGGACTTCCTTTGTTTATAATCTCTAGACAAATATTTGAAGGATATAGTTTTTGAAGGTATGTACAAGGTCAGAATGTTTTTACTTTTTTTCTTGGTATTGCATTTCTCAAAGGTTTAAATCAAGAGTGTTTGCTGTGTTTTGCCTTTCATATTTTTCAGTTTTGTATTTCAGAAAGACCTGCAGCATAAAGGTGCCGTTCTTTTTGCCTTCAGCCGTCCGGAGCTGATATTGCTCCTTAGCAGTTCATTTTCAGAAACTACTGGGCTGAAAAGGCAATAAGCAAACGGTAGCTTTCAGATAAGAGTATGTGCTGAAAGAAAAGAAATATAGGAGAGAAGGAGCACAGTTCCCTGGTTATATTTTAGCATTATAACTGCAAGTACATTTTAATTCTAAATAGTCTGGAATATCTGAGTACTAAATATAATGATTAGCTGAGGCCAACAAAGGTTACACTTTTTCATGTTTTTGATCTTGTACGCTTCTGGAGGACCCTGTTCAGCTACACGATACTCATTAGCAACATAACCTGACCTCTCTAAATAATTCTGGACTTACTGGAAACCAACTGGGTATGCCACTGGTGATTTGATGGGGCTGATGGTGGGTAATCACTATGGAAATTTGTTCATTAAATGGGCACCCTATCAGAGCAGCCTATTAAGAATTTATAAAAAGCACTATTACAGTAATGTGATCTCTGTGGCACCGCTGTACTTGCATGTGGAGGCTCTGTGCAGTGTAAATGCATACAGTGAGTCTTGTTCTAACATACCTATTGATGGGCACTGCAAACAGCCTCAGCACAGCCTTTCTCAAAACCAGTTACCCTGGCCTTACTGAGCTCTGGCAAGAAGGCTGATCTGAGCAGAACAGGGAAGTAGGGTGGCTGAGGGGAGAGGATCTTGATGTAAGTGAAAGGTGAAAATAGTTTCTAATAACATGTCCAATGTGCACTTAGAAGGTTGCATAAATCATACATAAAAATCTTATATATGTCTGTATTAGTTCCATTATTTCAAGGGTGGTATTGTCCTGTCCAATAGAACTTTTTGACTTTTTTACATTTGTAAAGGTATTTCATTGTGAATTTAAGTTATTAGTTATTCATTCTTCTACAAAATTGACTGTAAGGTGTATATGATATCTGTTTTAAAATATGGTTCAGAATTACCTGCTATTCAGTGCCTAAATATATATTTCACATATTTATATGTTTATGTGTATAATAAACACGTAATATTTTTCTATTGTATTTTTATTGCATATTTTGTGAAACCTTTCAATAACGCAACAGTGATGGAAAGGGAAAAAAAATGCTACTTGTGAGGAGGAGAGCATTAAGACACTTATAGAAAGGTCACTTACAGGAACTGTAAGCTTTTATGAGACTTTATGATTTTGCTGACAAGGTCAGCTTGGTATTGATTGGCTGGGTGTTTTGTTTAGTTACTTGAGGGCCAGTTATTTGAAGAAACCTGTGTGAACATCCAGGCAATATTCTTCATACTTCTGCCCTGTTTCAGCATTTTGAGTTGCTTACTGTGTTGTATTTTTTCAAACAAAATATGAAATAAGGTTGAAGTATTTGATTGCCAGTGTTTAAATTCAGGTTATTGTACCATATCATCATTTGTTAAATTTTACTGAATCTCTTACTGTAGAAGAGCTTGAAGATTTGATCTGTTTTAAATCATGTGTTTCTGATGCATAAAAGCATTTTTTTGATGAAAAATTTTATGAAGTATTTTTCCAGTTCTTGAAAATTATTTATCACCTGCTGTCATGTCAGGCCCGGGTGGCTGTGGGTTTATGAGACACTGATGCCCTAAGCAAAAATGAAGGAAGCACAAGCTTGGCCCATGTGTGAAAGGAAGCCAAAGTTTCCTGTGACAATACATGCTCTGACAGTGTATCTCCAGTCCTTGTGTGAGCCTTTAGCACTGCTGAGTTTTCAATGGCTGTGGTAAAATGGGGTTGGCGTGGGGAGGGAACAATTAGGTGAGCTGGAGGTTTTCTTTCTTCACGTGGTGAATGAGTAGGTGAGTTGGGATGTGTCTGCATTACATCTGTGTCCATATCCTTCCACCTCAAAGGGTATAAAACTTTGTGCTGGGTCTTTCTGGTCTGTGCAGAGTGCACTGAAGATGATGGGGATTCCAGCCTGGTGCTGACGTGGCTTGGTGGTCAGAACTACAGTGGGAAAAGTTGAGCTGTGGCTCCACACACGTGTGCCAGAGTTTTGCATCCCTGCTGCAGATGTGGGCACTTGCAGCAATGGCAGCAGTAGCATCCCTGAGCAGGGGCAATGGGGTGTTGTGATATTCAGAAGCTGGTCGTATTTTTTGATCATCCTTGTCCTTATATAATAAGGAATAATAAAATTATAGCTTTTAAGGGCATATTTCATTAATTTAGAATTTTAAAAATGCACATCCTTTACGTGAGAAGGTAGCACATATGAAAGTACCACAGTGAAAGAGAAGACATGGAATATGTAATTAATATTAATTGCTTACATTAAATGATTTCATCTGTCTGCTGCCTTGGTTAACATCATTAAATATATTGCTGCTACAAACAGTCCTCACAAACTAAAGACTTTGGTTATTAAACCTTGTTTTAAAAGAATACAAATAAATCTTTCTTAAGTAGTTGTTTACTGTGACTTAAGTTTTACAGGTCTCTGTGCATCCTAATAATTTTTTATTATTTATTTAAAAAAAAAAAATCACTTGAACCTGAAACCTCCCACGAAATAGATGCACAGCATCTTTTAGGGAGAACTTGTGTCTTTTGGTTTTGTAGGATTTTTTTTTTATTTGTTTGTTTCAGCAATGAGCCAAATTTGTCAGATTGATGGTTTTGCAATTTTGAAAGCAGGATGCACTGCCTGCATCTGAGGCTGCTTGCACTTGTTGCCTTCATGGCAAAATTTATTTCTTCTCTACTGCATCTTCTTAATAGAGGGCCTTAATTTCTCCTTGTTTTCCTCTGGCTTCTGTAGCTTTGTCTCCATTTATTCTGTCAGACAGAATATATTGGAAGGCTTTTTCCTGTCAGTAACCATTTCTACAGAGTCGTCAGTTCGTCTTTTAAGCCAGCTCTGTGCTTTTAAGTCACAGCCTCTATGCGTTCTTCTGTCGCTATTAAAGCAACTCACAGAATAAGTACTGAACTTAGGCAATAATAGGCAATCTTGGCAAATAACAGTAAATTATTTAAGCAAATAGCTTTGGAGAAGCAAGTATTACGTAGTAGTAACTTGTCTACAGAAGCGTCTTATCACCAACTGGATACAGTGCAATCAACCCAAAGCACAAGTCCCTGTTCAGGGCTGCAGCCCCATGACACACTGTCAGCTGGCCTTGTTCTCTGGCAGCTCCTTGGTTCATAGTTTTGATTCTGTCTCTCTCTTGAAGAGTTTTTTATTGACTTTTTATTGACTTTCAAGCCCACTTTGTTGAGTAGGAGATATGAGTTGTTTTTTGTTTGGGTTTGTTTGGGGTTTTTTTGATGCTAGAGCTCTTTATCCAGGTGCCATTCGTTTCTGAAGGGCTATTCCGTGTCGGGTTAAAGGGCTGGACATAACTCTCTGAGATTTAGTGTTTCAAGCAAAGACTTGCCTTTAACCTATTTCTCCAGATAACCTCCTGAAACCTGGAGGAGGCAAAGAAAGCAAGGCATGCACTTCACTGTGTTACTTCTGCTGTAATGGTCTGTCTCTCTTCTTCCCTCCAAGGGTTCTGAGGGTCTGGATTTTGTTTTTCTGTTACAATGTTAGAAGCCTTATTCCCTCTCACATCATGTGTAGTGTTTTCCACTCCTGCTCAGGAAAGTGATCCTTTCAAAAGTATTGGGAGGACACATAAGCGGGAGATGAAGTTCTGGAACACCATGGCAGTACCACCAGTTGTGTGCCTCGAACAATCAAACCCTTTCAGAAGCTGGTCATCTCTTTAGCTCTCTAGGAAGTGCTTTCTGTGGGGTTTTTATGTTTACCTTTTGTGTGTTTTCACTTTTTCTTTTTTCACGTTTTGCTTTTGGAGATTCTGTTTTTATGCTCGCAGCTGGCAGTATGTGGGGTTAAAAGTCCTTGTTGCAGATGGGAAATGGGCTGATATCGAACTGAGTATTAAACTTATTTCCATCTACTGCTGACCTTAAAATCATTAAGAAGCTGTGAGAAATTGCTTTCTAATTAAGCAAAATCTCTTTGAACTTCCATGGAGGTGTTTTTTTTCTTTTGTCTTCTAGCAATAATATTTACAGGCACCTTTTTTTGCTACATTTGTTTTTCTAGGTTAATAATATCTGCTAATCTAAAAGGAAAACAACAAAAATGACCAAACCGAACAGAGCTCCTTGTTTGTGAGCCATGCTGCTGTAAAAGCTGTGCCGTAATCCCTGTTACTTCATCCCAGAGTTTGTCTTAAAATTGGTGATGGAAACGGCTTAATGAAGGCAAAGATACAGGACAAGTGCCCCAGTTGCACTTGCAGCTGCAGTGCACTTGATTTTAAGGATACTGGATTTGAGCATCATTATACAAATACATACTCAAAACTCAAGCTCCGGTTTGGAAGCTCCCATTGAGGATTTGTATAGCCCCCATGTAGGCAGGAATTCAGACAGGAGATGGAGGGGAAGAAAAGGGGTTGTACTGCAGGGTAGAAGCTTCTTCCTTGTTGAAATGTTCTCAAAAGCCAAAAGAAAATGGCCTTTTCTGAAGCATTGCATGCCCTTCTAGAGTAACACTGTGGTATATTTTTATTTTTAAAAATTTTGGTGGTTTTCTAACGTCTGAAGTTTCTTATTCTTGATTAGGTGTAGTGTCAGTTACAGGAGAATACTTAAAAAGAGTGAACTTTCTGCTTTCTAGGCTTCATATTTTAAAAGATGTAAAATGTTATTTTCACTTCAGATGAATATGCATTCCTTTAGAGAAATAGTAACTGTTCCATCTTAGCTTCAATACCAAATATAAATTGTTGTAACATATTTTATACATGAGATACAGTTATTGCTTGGTCTAATAGGACAGTGCTTACGATTTGGTTTTAATTTTTTCCTTCAAGTAGCTGTTATTTTAATTCTATTTAAAAAAACCCAAACCAGTAAAATATTACATGTTCAGTTTCTTTCCTGGATCGTAGTGATATTAATGAAATTTAATTGGTTTATATAAATCAAAAATAGAAGTGGACCTTTGTGACCTAAAAGTATATATTACATCTGAAATGAATTATTGTTGTTGGTTTTTTCCAGGACTGTTTCCTTAAGGAATTCCAGTTGCTTGTTTTCATGACTTTGAGCCTATTTAATCAGAGATGGAGCAGATGGACTGCAAACCCTACCAACCACTGTCGAAAGTTAAACATGAAGTGGATCTAACTTACACAAGTTCTTCAGATGAAAGTGAAGATGGTGGAAAGCAAAGGCAATCTTATGACTCAAGAGAAACTCTGAATGAATATAGCCAAGAGCTAAGACTTAACTATAACAGTCATAGCAGAAAAAGAAAAGCCATTGACCAGTCCACGCAAGGTAAATGATTTATCTACTAATTATGATTATTACTTCCTGTTTGCACACTATGAAACAATGTCAGGAGTTGAGCAAACATTTTGTTCTCGAAGGCTTGTAGAATCAACCCACTTTTTACCTAGTTTTAATAATACTGTAATATTAGAAATCTAGAAAAAGCGCTTTTGTGGCAGAATGGACTGACTGGTATTCTGGAAATCATCACATGCTAGCTACAGACAAATATTTTCTTTAGTAGGAGCTACTCTTCTTACTAATATTGACTGATTAATTATTTACTGCCTTTGCATATGTTGGGTGCATTTTGCTATAAAATCAATGTTGAGGCTGCAGGCTATCTCTGCATGTGCTTACAAAGCCTATGAATTAATTCAAATACAACAATTCTCTTAACATTTCTAATCATATAAATAATCGAGCAATTTAAAAACTGAAGTTAATGAGTGTATTGTAAGGAAAAAAACCAAGAGTGAAGTTTCTATTTTAGCCTTTTGCATGATTAGGACAAATATTTGAACAGTGATGATAGTTGAACTAAGGTTAGGAAAAGCTGTTGTTTGATTAGAGACAAAACCCAAATACTAAGACTAAAGAAATGGAAGAAATGAGCAGAATTTACTGCAGCATTTCCTGACAGACTCTGTAAACCTACGTGCTGCTTTTGTACACAATGACCAGAGAAGGGGCTTATGTGCTGCTTTCAGCTCTGTCACCAGTCCAGGCAGGATGGTGGGACAGGGAGAGTATTTGTAGGAATAGGAGTGTGTCAGAAGCAATGAGAGTCCTGTCCCCTTAAAGGTAACAGCAGCAGGGTTCTGGGGCCAGTCACTCCCTGCTCTACGAGGAAGTGGTTAAATTACATTAAAGCGTGGCCAGAACTTCTCAGCTAAAACTTAGGGTACTTATTTAAAAACAAACAAACAAACCCCAAATCCTTAAACAAGCCACATCACACACACACCTTGTCCCCAAAGCTCTCACTGCTTACTCCGAAAAGCCTTCTCCAATTCTCTGAATATAAAAATAATTTTATTTTTCTACAAGGAAATGAAAAATAGGCATTTTGAAGATGGAAAATTTGTCTCCTCTGTGAAGTGTAAATTAATGTAAAATTTGGAACAGCTGTGTTACATAGCTATTGCAGCACTTTTGTTTTTTACAGCAGATATTCTGACTCAAGTTACGCCCATAGTACTGGTGTTGTCTGAAAGTGCCTGTAATTCATGGGAGTAATAATACTTGGCTGCCTCAATCTATGTGCATATATTCCCTCCAAAGAGTTACAAAACTGCTATTTTTGGGAAGAAAAAGTCACGAACATAGATTTCAGCAGAGGACTGTTTAGAAAACAGATTTGTTTGTTGTTTGTGACTTTATCTTGAACATGCTAGGAGAGTTTAATTAACTGAGATACGGCTGTATTGTTGTAGCTGGGGATGGTGTAAATGTTCTTGTAGATCTCCTTAGAGCAGCTCCCTCGTTGCTTGTTCCTGTGGCTGTGAAAGCAAAGCCTCAGCATGGCCCTGGGCCTTGAAGAACACTGGGTCTGCAGTGATTTACTGCCATTGATATTCCTGTCAGCAGCAGGATCGCTGGCTTGGGCACTTCTAAAAGGGTGACAATCACAACTGTAAGCATAAGAAACCAGCCTCTGTGTCATGTTGAATTTATTCTTCCACAACATTGCCTCTGAAAACAATCACATTAATAATTTTGGAGAAATGGCCAAATTAGTGTGCATTTCTGTAAGAAGTTGTCAGGCATGAACTTAGCTCAGTTACTTGGCACTGACCTGTAAGGAATCAGTTATGTGCATGTGCAGATCAGCAAGTATTTTACACTGATGTTGTATGATGATTTTATTGAAATTACATGCCCCAAGATGTTTCCATTCAGTTTAATTTTTATGACATACTGTATGAATTTTCAGATCTTCTATTCTTCAAACATTGGTATTTTTCTTCTTGGATGAAAGACAGTCTTTTACTGCTTCAAACTGCAGGATGAGGCTTGATGTCCATGTTTGTAGAAAAATTACTCAAGCTTCTAAGAGTAGTTTGCCAATATGCAGGGCAGCTCTTAAATACTTCCTTACCTCTAGGCACCTTTTTCCCTAAATAGTGTAGGTCAGTATGTTATTATTTAATATTGTGTTATTCACATTAAAACTTTTTTAAAATCCTGTTGATGTGCACTGATTTGTAAAGATGGAGTTGAACTTGTACTAGGAATTATGGTTTTCTCTTGTGTAACTAAATCAGTTTGGAATAACTGATGTCATAAATGCACTGCCAGGTATATCCATTTGGCTTCCCAGGAATTCATCCTGACATCTTTCTAGTCATTTAAATTGTGCTTTTGCTCTGCCACAAATTGAACTTAAATATTTGGCCTGGCAAGCAGCACAGATTTGAAACATAAAATTGGTGGTGCTCAAAATTCAAAGAGCAAGAAAGTTTATAAAGCTGAGTGTAAAATTTCAGACTTCAGGCAGATTTGATTGCAGTTCTAGTGCAATCAGTCCATTTCCAAAAGGATCCCAGGCTTCACAGTGTGGGACCTGCGAGTTCTTGGTGGTTCTTGATAGTTGCTCAGTCAACACCAGGAAAAAGTCAGGTTCAGGTTCGAACTATGAATCTGAATGAATCCATAAAACTGTAAATGGATTTTTTTTTTTAAATCCATTCTTTTCTAAAATGCCTCATCAGGAAGTTTAACGAGGTTTTTCTTCATGTTTGGCACATCTTCGGAATGTTAAAAAAAAAAAAAAAAAAAAAAAAGAAATTAAAGAAACCTCCACAGTACCCGCTTTTCAAAGGGGACTGTTCTGCAAGGAGTGCTGTACCATGCCAGTGCTGGAGACTTGCATAAAATAATTCTACCTACAAAGGCTGCTGGGGCATCAAAGATTGTATCCCCAATTAGTGCCATAATTCTCTTCTTTAGTGGCATAATATTCTTCTCTAGCTACATCTGAAATAGCACTCTGTGTGTGGTGAATTAACGGGGTGCACAGTGAGGATAATACCTGTGAACTTCATCCGGGACAGGTGTGAGAATAGATGAGAAACAGACACACAGTAACAGTCCTGCGTGGAGTGATAATGATGGCTGTGAGATGGCGTTCCAAGGAGCTCTAATGATGGAATGTGAGAAGAAACGATGTCAGAATAAAATCATTAGTACAGAGAAACTTTTAACAGGAACAAGCGTAGGGGTGTGAGTACTGATCTAGTTAGTTTTGTGGGAAGAATCAGCAGTTCAGATGTTTATGGAAATTGAAAGAATTTGTATTGGCTACTTAAGCAAGATAGGTTATATAAATTAGACTGGGCAGTCATCTGAATTTAGTAAATAGCTTCAGAGTAAAATGTGATTTATTGCACAAAATACTGATATATCTCAGCCACTTCTGTGAAGATTTTTGTTATGAACAGTTTGTCTATTTCATTATTAGTGTCAATACTGAGGAATTATTTCTATAAAATTTTCAATAAAATCTGAGTTTATGTAAAATCATAATGCATGGGTATTATATATTTACATATATGGATAATCTGTATTAAATCAGAACTTGATGTGACATGAACTTAAAGGAAGCATTTCAAGCGTTCATCCTGCAGAATTGAATAGCACTGTTAGTGTTTTGCAAAACATTTTTGTGACACTTTGAAAGGCCACGTGATCATATAAACAGCAAACATTGAAAACAGTATCCAGATATAGAATACTTAATTCTGTAAGTATTTCTTACTCCCTACAATTCCTGAAATTATATCTCAAATGTTACACTTCAAAGACATTAATTGGTTGGTTTTGCAGGTCTTACAAGAAAAATATCAAAGAAAAAAGAAACAAATAAGCACAGAATTATCTATTGATTAAGCAATTTTTTTTTACATGCTGTTCTTCAGGTTTAGTACTGGTGCCCTTTATACAGAGTCCAGTGCCAGCTGAATTTCATCTGGTGTTACTTGCATCAGGACCTTGCAGTTATCTGACAATTCGAGATTTAACAAATAACACCACAGACTGTTTCAAGCCCAACTAAATTTTACTAGCCTAACAACTCAATGTGACCATATACAAAAATCTCCTGATAAAGCATCATTGACTGCTGAAGAGTCAGTGCTAAACACATAATGTGTGTATCTAAAAATGCATTCTCTTAGTCACTGGTAGGTTCAGAATCCTGCTTGTCTGAAGATATGTAAATCTGCAATATCTCATCCTGGCAAGATCATCTTACGAAGTAAGTTCCTGGCAGACCCAATATCATATAGTTTGGAGATACTGGCAAACAGAGTAAATTAATTCTTGGAAGAATTGGTAAACATACTGTTTTGTCCTTGAAAGAGATGGAGTAGAATTGGCAGAAGTTGTCAGAAATGTTGCTCTTGCTATGAAAATCATTGATGGACCTGGCTGTGAGGAAAAAAAGTTCTTATAGACACACCATACGTAGATTGCATCTCAAGCTTATTTATGACATGTTTACATAATTAGCACTGTTTTCTCCCACAGCTTTCTCTGTTTCCACCAAAGCAAATATGAAAGGAGCTGTACTCTACAAATACTGGCAGTACAGAAAAGCTTTCTGGCTTTTAGGTTAATTATAGATTTGTAAGAAAACACTAGTTTAGAAGAATGAATTCCTGATAGGATAATCATCTGGGATCGAGTCATTGGCATGATAAAGTTTATTGATTGTTAACAATATGAGCATATGGCAGTAAATTTCTGGTTAGACAAACGTTCATTTCCTGGCAAGATAGATATATTGAACTGCATTATTGGCAAGGCAAAATGGAGTTACTCCTCACAGGAGGATCCAACAGCAAATAATTTCTGGTAAATCCGTGTGAGAAAATCAGCACTGCTAGTATTGTAGAAAATGACAGAGTGCCTCACAAAAAATTGACCTATTCTGCTTTCGGCCCATTAAGTAGTAAGGAAAACCTTTTTGTGGACAAAACCTTCAGGTTGGTGACATAATTAGTATTTTCTAAAAAGCGCATATAAAGTTATCTTCAGGAACAGTAGGTAAACAGATCCAGCTAAATGTTCAAAATCTTCATCAAATGAACTCCCTTGACTTCACAGAGTGGCCTGGATGACAGTGTGAAAAAGCTCTGCAGCCTGAGGCCACTTCTGTCTCATCGTCTCTTTTTTAGCTTTCTGCTGTTGCCATCCGATTCCTGTTTCTGCCCTCTGATACATCCTAGCGATAGTGAGCATACAGAGGCAGTAGAAATGTTTCACTGCTGAAAAGCACTTTCTTTCCCTGGAAGGGAAAAAGTACTTGTGAGGTGCAGGACTAGGAGGTCTGCTTTGCTATGCATTGAAGTTCAGCAATTTTCAGCTTACTAGGAAGGAAGGTTTAAACACATGTAACTCTTAACATCATATGACCAGTCAAAACCAGTTTTACTGATCATCCTAGGCATAAGTAAAAGGCATGCTGACAAGCAATGGTAGGAAATTGTCCTGTCAGGAAAATGTCATGGTGGTGTTTTGTCGTCTGTGAAGTAGCAAAAGCTTTTTACATAATAACCATGTTCTTCTCTGATTCCAGAATTATGTAAATCCATTCAGGACAGCAGATCTGCATTGTGTCTGTACCAGGGCCATGGAGAGTTGAATTTGGGCTGTATGTAATATGTGCTTTTAGTTACAATTGCCTTATTTTTAAATTATGTGTGAAGGTAAAAAAGCCTTTATTAGATTCTCCCCTTAATCTGTTATCTATAACATTAGAATAATAATCTAACAAACCACAATTCTGTGATCTTGGGAGCTCTCCCAGTGGAAACCAGTGCCAGTAGAGTGATTTTTCATTGTTTTAATAGAGATTTGGAGCGCTTATCTGGGTGAATTTAGGACTCTATGCTCATAAACTTCCACAAAGAGCAGTTAGTGAAGGGGAAAATTTTATTGGGGGGTACCCCAAGTCTCTTGTTATTAAGAAGGTAGAGCTCCAGTACTATCAGAGGTAACCTGGTGGCCAATGGAACAGGGCATTACAGTTCACTATTACTCCACCTGCCAGTTACATATTTGGGAACCATTTAGTACTCATGTAATAAAGACTATCAAAATAAAATGTATTACAATGGCTATTTATTGACATGTAAACAGCACGTGGTAAAATGCATTTTTTATGTTTATAGCTGGAAGGGAGATCATTAGTTTTGAGAAGAACAGGAGAAAGAATGTCAAAAGAAAAAAGAAATGCTCTTAAGAGAACGACTGCCATGCAGCCTTTTAGATATATGGTTGTTTGGAACTCTTTAGCTGGTAGTTACTTAATTCTCTTGTTCCCTGTTTCCTTTATGATGAGATTCATTGGTTAATGAAGGAAGAGATTTTTTTTTTTAACCTTTAAGCTGCATCATTTGTTCTGAGCTGTGCCTTGAGCTGTTGTGGAAGGTGTTATAGGACAGTGGAATGAAGAATTCCTAAGTGCTATAAAAGGAAGTTAGGAACAGGCTGATTACAAATGAAACCAGTTATTTTTGCAAGCAGTTGTCTTGAAATTCTGTGATTTAAGGAAGAAAGCTATTTAAAAAAAAAAAAAAAGAAGACTTTTGGTGACATGCTATTACTAGATAGGGTTAGTATAAAAATGGTTGAGATATTTTGTATTATTAGGATCTTCTTTCTCGTTTTTTTTTTACAAATGCCAGATACTTGGACTTTTAATGTTGCTTATTTGTCTTGCTAATTTTAGAAAATCTTCTGAGAACTGAATTTAACTGTGTTCTGTACCTGTGTGCTTTCGAGCAGAGACTTGAAGCATAATGAAGTGATGTCTGTGTAAGGGCACACCGTTTATCCCTTGTACTGTCTCCTGAAAGGGACTCAGCTCAGTAGAGGGTGATTTAAAGGTCCTTCAGATTTCTGGGCTGTGGACTAGCGGAAGGAAGCGACAGCTAATAAGCTCCATCTCCTGCTGCTGTATGTTACACCATCTGCTCTGAGTGTTTATGAGCTTCATGTTGTCCAAAAAAAAACTACATACGAGGCAAAGTAAAAGACTCCACACTCCTAAAGCTTTAGTGCATCGTCTCCTCCTGTATTCCCTTGCACTAATAGAGATTCCTGGTGTGCTGTGCTTTGTTTGGCTGGCTGTGTTCTAATCACGGTGGTGTTACTGTCTCCCAGAGAAAAACAGTGCCATGAGCAGTTCCCTGCGGCTTCCTGGACTGCAGCCTTCTGCTCTGTGGGGAGTATCTGCAAACTCTAAGGAAAGGAAAAGTGGCACTTAGGTTCAGACCCCTTCCAGATATTCTTTCTTGATTTGCCAAGTAATTGGAAATTTCTCTCCCTGGAATAACTGGGGTGAGAAAACTGTATGTTTGTGCCTTCATTTGAAATCTCATGGGGGGAAATACTTTTCCTTCCCTTCATCAAATCAAAGTACGTGAGCAAGCTGAATGTGCAGCCACTTTTTTCCTCATGAGGCTGAAGTGGGTGCTCCCTTCCTAGATCACAGACGTGTTACAAAAGCCTGTAACCTGCTGTCACCATTCCTGTAATGCGCTTCCAATCCTGTCTCAGCTGCCATCATCTCAGTGAAAAAAAATGCCTTGTATCATCAAAAATAGTTTCATTCTCATAAGTAATTCTTCTGATTTAAAAAGCGAATATCTGAGACAGGGGGAAAAGTGAGAAAAAAAACCTACAGAGAGAGGAAATAAACTAGCTAAGGATCACAGTGCATTTCTAATCCCCTGCTAACAAATCTCATCTAAAGAATAAAAAAAGCATTCTCCAAATGTTACACAAGCTTAACAATCCATTTGTCAGTACACAGATACAAACTATCCTAATTTCCATTCTCTTCTCTGAATCACCAGTTTTCCGTGGTGTCAAATGCCAGAAAGCATAGAAGTGAAAATTAGAAGGGCAGAGTAACGCAGCCAGTGTTACAGAAACCAAGGTACTTGTGGAGGACTCATCCATGGAAGTGTTCAAGGCCAGGTGGAATGGGGCCCTAAGCCACCTGGTGTAGTGAGGGCCATGCCAGCCCATGGCAGGGGGATTGGAACTATATGATCTTCAAGGTCCCTTCCAACCCAAACCATTCTATGATTCTATGAGATATGGCAACCTTGACAGTAACCTGGGCCAAATACTAATGGAATATCTACAGGTGAGCCTTAAACTTTTGAGTTAATGTTTTGGAATTCTGTTTGTCAAAACCTGGTAAATGTTCTTGCTATATTAATAGAGCCTCTTCCTACAACATTTAAGAGTGTCCAAGAAGATGTCAAGAGTTAAACCAAGATAGGAACAAGCATCAAGGCCGAGTGAGGAAGTGGGTGTCAGAGCAGGGGAACCAGAACACGGCTCTGCCCCTGCCCTACAGGCTGGTTTAATGTACATTCTCTTGCTATGTTTTTCGTGTCACTCTCTTTGAAACAAAGAAGAGCTGTCATTTTCTGGAACTCAAAATCTGGTTTGCTTATCTTCTTTTGTAGAGCAGATGCCGAAATAAAATAACATTTCTTCCCAGGGTTTCTCATTTATGTATCTGTCAGAAGGTTTTGTACCTCTCAAAATAAAGAACTGTCAAGAAGTAGCTCAGTGAGTCGATGACATTGCTGCATATCTGCATAAACAGTAGGGTGGGTGTACCATAACCAATACAGAACTTGAGTTAGTTTTTCTTTTGAGAATGAGGCTCAAATACTTCTGTGGTTAAGTCTTTATGTGAAATAAATTGTGAATGTGATTTAAAATCTAAGGTTCCCTTTTCAAAGTTTCAGTTTTATTGGAAGCTGTTTAAAATCAGGTTCCTGCTGACTGTCACTCTTTAGGAAGGCTTTGCAACTGGATGAAGTATCTTTAGCTCAGATGGCTAAAACCGCATGGAAGGAATAAGGTAATATTTAACACCAGCAGAACAATTCTTTCACTGCCCCCACCCCCCTCCAAGCACCAGTTACATAACAAAACATGTGGATACTGAGGAACACTAATATAGTCACTTCCAGCTGTAACCCCAGGAAAAACAGTCTGAGGACCTAGGAAAGTCACACACCAAAGTATAAACAGTTGCTGTGAAAGTCCCCAAGAGATTATTAGGAAGCCAGCAAATTCAAATTATAATGTTAGCACTGTGACTAATCAGATGTAAATGATATGTTTTGTAGAAAACCTATGCTGTATTTAATATTAATGTCCTGGAATTGATGACCATTACAGAAGTTGCATGTGTAAGAAAGAGCATTAGCAACTAGACTGTCAAAGTATTGTACTCAGAAACTGGCTATTACAGAAATCCTTGTCTTTCTCTCTCATAACTGAAGACAGTAGAATCTGACAAGCTGAAATCAGTGTTGCCACTTAGTCAGTGTGAGGTGCTTCGCTCCATGCTTGATTTTTGAAGTGCCAAGGAAAGCCCAGTCCTGTGAGCCAGGACTGTTTATTTTGTTTTACAGACAAGGGAGGGCTGGAGAGGAAGCTGTTATTAGCTCAAGATCAGCATCAGCTTACGCTGCCCATGGCCTCTGGAAGTGAGACAGGTCTGTCTTTGAGACTGAAGTGCCAAAACCACAATTCCTGCATACCTGGGAAGGGAGAGGAATCTGGACCTCTGGCTGTTGGCACTTTTTGAACACAGAAGTGCGGTGTGAACTGTGTTGATCTTCCATTGCAAGCAAACTAAATAACAAATTTAGTTATTCTATTCAGGTAGAGACAGGAATTATTTTTAAACTTTCTCCCTAATGTTTTTCTTCCATTATTTCTGTCGGAGTCTTCATATTTGTTGCTACTAGTACTGTTATTACTAGGTATGTTTGTAGTACTGACATAGTACAAGTTCTACCTGCATTACTTTAAGGTGCAATCTTGTACCTTACACTGTTTAGTCCAGAAAAATAGCCAGAAAATGTTTTGTGAGATTTTTTTTTATATATGGAGATGCAGAACATTAAAGGAAAGGCAGAAATCAGAAGTGTGTGTGCACATGCTGGTGAACTGTGAACAAATTTGGGGTTGTTGTTTGTAATTGGAGTCAGTTACTAATAGTTTAAATAGATAAGTATTAGAAATGTTGGCTAATAGTTGCCCCCAGAGGTATTCACCTCTGCTGCTTGCAAAATGTGTTAATAATTTTCTCTTGCTGGTGTTCCTTTTCTCATTTTGTACTTGGGGACGGATTATGAAATTCATTTGTGTTTTACTCTCTCTGAAAGGTAATACAGAATTCATGAAGAGAAAGGCATGGTATGAAAAAATCCTTGCATTTCAATTGAGAAAGGAAAAAAAGAAAATAACTGCCTGTTCTTACTGGATAAATCTTCATTTATATGAGCGTATCTTGGATGACCATCGTGTCTGTTACGTATTGTAAAAATAGTGATGAAAACAGTTTCCACCTGCATGAACAGCATTCCTCCTCCTGTTGTGACTGCAACCACATAAAGAATATCTTGGTTGCTTTAAATATATGTTGTTTCTCCTCCTGTGTATCCAAATTCTCTGAGCCAGTTCTATATTCAGTAATACTTAGTGAGTTCTACTGGAAAAAGTTAAATAAACAAAGGAGTAATGGATTGAGTGACATATCTGTTTGCATGATGTCATTGAGCACAGCGTAGTTTAATGTCAGAACACCCTGTACTCGTGTCTGTGATGAAGGACACAGTGTGCCCTTCACCTGCCCAGTTAGCACAGGCAGAACATTCAGCTTTACACTATTTCTGCAGGTAAAGCTAAAACTGAACATAGTAACTTCAGCATCTTTGCTGAAGAATGCTTTATGCCAAGGTGGTGTTCTGATACACTGATGATGGTTCACGTTGCTTCTGCAACATTTAAACTTAGCTTGAGAATTTTTCACAGATATTTTGGGAGTTTTTATTGATTTTAAAAATTAGTTTCCTTATTATTCAATTCCTTAATGAATTAATCCATTAATTTGTATAGGTTTGTGGTTTTAGTCTCACGAGGAACTATCTGACATATGGTTTTGTATTTTGCTGTGGTCTTTGGATTAAGATTTTCTTTTCTGTAGAATTTTGCTGTGAAGATACAGGACAAAATTAATTCTGTATGTCTATTTATGGATAAAAGTACAAAAAAACCATGTGCCTGTTTATAATACCAATTCTATATGAAAATAGTCCTTTGCCTTTGCCAGTCATACTTTGCTAGTAAATCGCAAAGTTTCTTCTTTAACAGTAAAGGAGTACATTACAAATTATGTACTGTAGCATGTGTCAGTACATAACCTTGAGTAGTGTTTTGTCAGAAGTATGTAATTAGTGGCTTTGGAAAGGAAATATTTGTAGGATTTATTTGGTTGGCTTGGTTTGCATACAGATTCTCAAAGGATTAATTGATTCTAGATAGATTCTTCCTGGTAACAGTGAGAATTATGCCTGTAGTTGTGAGTTTAAGCTGATACTGTAGCAGCAATTACTTAAAAGTTTGCCGTTAATTGTTGAATTGTTGGCTATTGATCGGTAGAGTGTTGGCGTTCAGGGATGGATGCTAATAGTTTGCTTTTATTGTATGCTTAGGAAACGAATCTGCTTTCAGAAAATTAAAAGAAAAAGCCTTACTTACTGAATCATTTGTCCATCTTTATGCCCTAGCTGCTGGATCAGACAGTTGAAGATTTCACTGTTTTTAAAGTATCTCTTGGCTCCTCCCTACACTTTTACTACTTCATTGGTAGCATTTGAGGACTTCTGGCACACATTTTCTTTGGGGATTTTTGTGCTTTGGGTTGGCTGATTGGTTGGTTGGTTTTCCTCCAGTCTGATAACATCTATTAAAAAGAGAAGAAAAACATTAAAAATTAATTTCACAAATAAAGTGAAACTGTCCTGCTTCAGTCCCACTGTGGTAGCTGTTGTGCTTTTGGGGCAGTTGCCAGGTGTTCAGCTGGCTGGAGGCTTGTGCTGCTCACGAAGAAGTTGGCAGAGACTCACTGTACCGTTAGAAATGTTTGCCTCTGAAAAATTTTATTACTCTGAAAAGAAGGAAGGTGTTCTCTGACAGAGATTTTGGAGTTATGGAGGAAAGGAAAGGCTGGTATTGGGTACCTCAATGCTACTTACTGCTTGCAGAAATAGTAGCAGTAATGTATTTCTTGGAGTAGGGGTGGGCATACATTCAGGAATAAAAAAGCTATTTAGCTAATTTTCAGCTTGTATTTATGAACTATAACAGGGGATGGCTCTGCCTGCTGCAGGCTGTGTCTCCAGTTCATGAATTGCTGGCACCCATGTGTGTGTCATACAGCTGCACTAGACCTTGGCACAAAGTGAGCTGTGTCAGCTTTGGCCAGCTTCTCCCTAACATTATCCCAACTCTCCAGTGAAATATTATTCAGCCTTGAATTCACCCATGTGATGAATATTCATTTCACAGGTAATTATCATCATCCCCAAACAGCTCCACTCACACAGACCAAACTTCTCACGCAACCCATCATCGCTGTCACTGTTTTGGCAGCACAGAGCTTACGATTCCTCATGCTTTAATAATGCTCCATCATCTGTGCTATCAGATTTGGGTCAAATGACCATCATAAGGGTTAGAAAACTCTTCCTTTATACAATGCTTTAGGAAAATAAAGAGAGGCACCAGCCACTCATGTTTGCATGTGCTGCCCTAAATCCCTCACCTAAGCTAACAGCACAGTGGCCACTAACAAGGTACTTGTTTGCTGTTGCTTGCTGTTAAGTTTAGATATCTAATGTGATCAGTTGAGTGTTCAGACATAATATTTCAGGATTTTAAAGTTTTTCTCCAAGACTGTAGTTACCAAAAGAAATCTCAGTCCTTAAACTGGATATAGTAATGGCTTTATCTCAGCTGTCAACTGAGTGGAATAATGTCGCTAGCAAGTACCTATATTTCAGTTTAATTTTATGATCTTTTTGGAAGAATTATATGCATAAAATATATTTTAATGACTAATAAGTCCTACTAAAGGATAAAAAATAAGCATACTGTTTTCTTTCTATTCTCTGAGTATTATTATTATCATTATTGTTATTATTAAAATTAATAAAAATGCTAAATACCTACAATTATAGTGGTAAGAGATCAGTAAGTGTCTGAACTGGTTAGATTGTTTGCAAATGAGGCTTTTACCAACTTGATGTCTTTGACAACATTCAGCACAATTTTACAATGTTTGTATCATTATTTTTTTAAATTAGCCTCAAAACACGTTCAGCAACTCTGTCCGTTATAATTTCAGCAAGCTAGTCTAAGCAGGAAGACAACTGTATTAAACAGGAAAATACTGACTTGTGGCATTTTCTGGCCAGTGTCTCTTCAGTTATTCAGCAGCAGAGCACCAGCAGGCTGCTTCTCACTCAGTGTTTAGTTCTGTCGCAGTGTCTGTCCACTGATTCCTCATTTTGAATTGAAGAAAAGCAGGGAGATGTGGGAAGGGGACAGCAGTGAGGGGTGTACCTACTCTTCTGAAAGTGTATGTTGTTGACAAGATAGTTCAAACAAATATTTTTTATTAGCCTGATAAAAATAGGTCTTTGTCCTATGTTCACTTTCTCCGTTGCCGCATGGCAGGTCACTGTTCATCCTGCTTGGGTTTGAATTATCCTCATATTCAGACCCCGTGAGTTCAAGCCCATCCTGCCCTCCTTCTCCCTCCACTGGGAGTGCCAGCACTGAAAAATGTCAGCTCCTAATTCAGTGCTCAGTTCATGTGTTCTCTGGAATAGGACTCAGACTGGTTTCTCAGGGCTCTGTCTGATTAGAGTCAAGTCAGCAAGGATCTTGCTTTGTTTTTAAAGATCAGTGGTTTAAACTCCTACAACCAAATGTTTTGGGGGTTTTTCACTCATAACCACGTTTAGATGTGCTGCTTACATCCTTTGCCAGTTGTCCTGATCAGCTGTGCTGTTTATTTCCCATTTGCTCTGTCACTGCTGTGTCTAATATTGGACACAGCACGAGACAGTGCAGCTCAGGAAATGGTGAAGCAGCTGGTAGGGAAATGAGACAATAGTAAATGGAGAAAATGTGAAAAATGGCAAAATCCACATGTGACTTGTACATTCTATGGGGAACTGGGTTTTGTGAAGACTCTGGACTCAGCATATTTGCATGAAACAAATTTAATAGGAAAAAACAGTGGAAAGTAGTTTTAAGGTCTGGTTAACACGAAGAGCTGTCTGCCAGAAGAAACTTTTTTACAAAGGTTCCTTTTTTCTTAATCTGAAAAAAAAAAAAAATCCTTACATAACTGGATATTAGCCTGGGGTTTTTTCTGACGTGTTTTTTCCCTGTAAAATAGTTAAACTGAAGGAAAAATAGACACTTAATTCTGTAGACAGTCACTAAGTATCTCTAAAGACAATATGCTATATGTGTTAAGATTGTAAAGTTTATAGTTACATGTTTTAAGTCTTTTAGATCTGGTTTTTTTTTCCCCCTCCTTAATATAGTTGAGTGCATGTGTGAGCTGATCTTCTCAGTAGATGAAACAGTTGCTGCTGCAGTCCTTCCAGAACAGCCAACAGTAGAGCTAAACTGTGTTTTTACAGAATAAGACGAAAATAATTGAGACATAGAATGCTTCTATGGCATTGCTGTTCTTAGCTGTCCGGCGTGCTTGAGAATTGCTCAGGTGAGGGTGGGGCCCTCTTCCTCTCAAAACACCTGTCCCCTTGGTGTGCATTAAAGCATATGAAAGTTGTCTAAACCAAATGTATATATTGTGGTTTTTCCTGCTTATCTGTAGCCTTAGGGTTTGAATTCTGCACAGATTCGTTTAGCAGTACATATAAATGTCGTCGAACATGGTTTAATACACAATTGCCCTCGTTTTTGCTTGAATCTGGTGTTTTCTCTGGAGTATCTGTTTTCAATGCCTTCTCCCTTATGTGTCACTTTTCTGATCATGGCATAATTACATTTTAAGTGCCTTCTGTGTTGCTGTCTCCATTGCTTCAATTAGTTCACCTCCAACTGTGTGAATATTTTAATAACAAGGCACAAAGTATTTCTGGCAATACAGAGTGAGCTCTGCTTATCAGCCTATGGCAAGCTTTCCTTCAGGGCATGGCAGAGTTTGCAGAGGCACTGTAGGTTAATATGTTAGTGCCATTTGGGTTTGATTTATTTTCTTTGGATTAGTCTCAGCTGCAGTGGAGGCTCTTAGCTTTGACTCTTCCTGAGCATCGTTGATCGAGCACCTTTGCAGAACCAGGAATTATGGAGAGCTCATGGGCTCTTAGTTGCCCACAGCTGTAGAACCCAAGGTATGTTAGCTGTGAAGAAAGTCACCAGTGTGCAGCTTCTGTTCCACAAATAAAATGTCTGAAAGGCAGATGCTGGGAAACTTCAAAAGCAGTTTTTATGGGAAGTGTAATACTGTGGGTAATTCCTCCTCTGACTTTCAATCTGTTAAGATACAAACAAATTATTTCATTTTCTAATTTCCTTTTTCAGGATTTATCTAGCAAAGTTGGTAACAACTTCGAGCTCTCTCATATTAGGTAGTCAGCCTCCCAACCATCTTTCTACACATTAGCAATACATACATATCCATTTATTTGATGATGGAGGGGATTTGGTTTTAGTTGTGGATAGTCAACAGTACCTGTGATTTGCATTAGAAAGAGCAGGTGCCTGCCTGCTAATTGTCAACAGTGAGAAATCACATTTCAATATCAGTCAGTGACTTGTCATTTCTGAGGTATCAATTATATGGCTGTGTCTCTGTGAAAGATTAAAACACTGTGGTTAAATCTCCAGCTGGAGGTTTCAAAGTCAGAGACTAGAATAGCTGCTAAAATGAGTGCCACATGTCTAAAGAAGCAATTTAGTATTTTAAAACAATTGCAGCTCTCATGGAGAAAGGGCAGGGAAACTGAAGAGGTGTAGAGCTGTAAAGATTGTAGCCAAGTGCTCCTAATGATACTGGAGTCGTTTCATCGTGTCTTGACTGTGTTCCCAAAGTTTGGATCAGTTTTGGTGCCAGATCAGGGGATCTCGCACTTGTTTAAACTTCATGACAATGTGCAGAGGTCTTTTGATTTGGTCAGCTTTGGAATTCTCGTCATATGTAGTTCCCTTTGGTGCAGCACAGGAATGATGGTAGCACTTCCCTCTTTGGGAGCTCTGTATCAAATCTCAAGATGGAAAATCTTGTAGATACCATATTGTGTGCTTGGAAACTTTATTATGCTGGCAAAAATGTCTCAGATTTTCATCTTTTCTTGGTAATCATGATGTGCATTTTAGGATAGTATGTGTTTTAAGAAGTATTAATTTAACTTAATTAATAATGATGTTGTGTGATAGTGATACAAGATTACCCCAAAATTGATTTCTGGGGATACACAGCTGGAATGGTGCCACCACTTTCAGCTGAGTTTCTTTGATGCATTTTGGTGGTATAAACCCCAACATTTTTATGTTTTGCAGTTTCTGATACAGAATGTAGTAGTCCTTATAACTTATATAATTGCCTTTAGAAATAAGTGTAGAAGAACGAATGTCTGAAAATATCAGAAAATCTAATAAAGGTCTTGTAAGAAAATTAGTTAAACAGTTGAAAAAAGTGACTGTGATTGTATGTGTAAAAATACAAATTGCAAACCCAGTGATTTTCATTCAGTTGTTTTAATATTAAACTGCAACAGAGCCGACCTTCCTTTAAGTTTGAGCTGCAGTTTTGAAATTTCTTTGGTAAACCGAACACTTGAGGAAAGGAGGGAGCGGAAGTGGTCAGAATTATGTGAAGGCAGTTAAATCTCCCATCTCTTGATCAGATGGAACATTTGATGACAAACCCCTCAAGAGATTTTGTGGGAAGAGGGGCTGTTTGACTGACAAGCTGTGTCCCCAGTCGGCTGATCAAATGGAACAGATGTGCCAAGTTGTCTTCCATGTGTTCTCACTGATGTCACATTGACAGCAGGATGTAATTGGATGTGAATGGAAGTGCTGAAGAGCTTGTGCACATGCTCATGCTTTCTCTTTCTTCTTCCAAGATGAATCTGAAGGGTGAATTTGTTTGTCTAAATGTTACTTCGCAGTTCAATCTAAATTAAAAAATACACTGCTTTCATGGTAGATGTTAATTTACTAAGTTCATGGCCCGCGTGTAAATTTTTGCATAATCTGGGAAAAAAAGAGGAAAAAGAAGTGCACATACCTGCATACCTAATCGAAAATAAGTCAAACTGTTATGTTGCCCCAAGTTCTATTAGGGGGCATCTTACAGTCTGATTTGGGATTTTTTCTAGTGGAAAAGGTGATTACACACTAAAAAGCTGTTAGTAAATTTTGGGGAAAATGGAATATTTTAACGTTGAAAAATTGATTCATGAATTGGATTTTCAAAATCGCGGAACAAAGCTGGGTTTCCAGTTTTATTGTTGCAGCATAACCCAGTGTCTCTTGAAAGCCTCACCTAAGAGATAGTTATAAAATGCTTCATAGTCTGGTAGTCTGGCCATCAGTCATTGCTCTGTAGGCTTCTGAATCTCTTCATTAAGAGCCCTGGCCACCCTGATCTAATTTGGCCCTTCTTTGAGCTGGGGATGTGCTATTGACTGCCAGAACTGGTTCCAATTTCAGTTTTTAAAGAGAAAAAATTATAAGATTAGGTGCGGTATTCTGCAGGTGTTAGACATCCCACCAAGAATTCAATGGATGAAAATTCCAAATTTTGGCTTCATTAGACAGTCTTTTAACCTGGATGCTTGGGAGGAGTGTCAGATGTACTTTCAGGATGGACAGCATTTGTGGGCTTGATCCCCGAGACCTGAAGAGGTTGGCTGGCAGAATGTGCGTAACTGCTTGCTGTGCCAGCAGACCAGGTGACTCTGAAAGCTTGCAGACTGGGATTTGTCAAGTTTGAATTGGACACGGAGAGCAAGAGCCTCCTGCTGGGCACGTCTCCTTGTGCCCCAGGGCAGGGTGTTGCTCCTGTTTTCCTGGCTTCTGGGATGGCAGCACAGTGACAGCAGCTGCTGCTCCTTGTGCTCTTGTGCACAAGTACTGTTCTGCAGTTCTCGTTCTCGCCACACACAACGTGTTGCTGGTGGCTGGCACCCCTTCCTCTAAAGGATTTTGCCTCTAGGTGCTTAGATGTCTCTGTGATACCTTCTCACTTGCAAATACTTCTTCCCAATTTTCAGCATTTTTAACAGTTACTTGGAATGTGAAGAAATGGGACTTGGTCAGTGCAGTCTTGCTGAAACCTTTTGCTCACTTGCACTGAAATTACTCATTCCCTGATCGTTCACTGAAACTGGCACAGGGGGATCAAAACCACCTTCCTCTGCTCCAGCCTGTCTCCGTTTGCAGTCTGCCTTCCATTCATGTCACTTCAAAGGAAGATGGCTAGTAGTACCCTTGATAGTCTCTTAAGCTACTTTAAAATTATATTAGAGCTTTGTAGTTTCTGGTGAAAGTTAAGGTGAGGAGCTGAGTTACTCTGATGATTCTTTTTGAGCATTGTCTGTGATCTGAGTGCCTCAGGTCTGCTGAATGTGCCATCAGTAAAGGAGAAGGTTTCTGGGAAATCTGTGCTGATAGCAGCTCTCTAAAAGTTTTTCCACCATCACAAAGTTACGCACTTGCCAGATGCTTACTCTGAGACAGTCACAATGACATAGAGCCTAAGTGCTACCCTGGCCCCCTGGCTGCATAGAATTAACTTCTGGATTTACAGCCTTGAAAATTAAATCAGAGTTTAGACTTCTGGATTTTTGCATGTGTAGCCTTGTAAAACTAAGTCAGTGAGATTTATAAAGATACCTGCTTTGCGCATCTTGTATTTAAAAAAGATTTTGGTGCTCATGTATCTAAAGTTACTGGTTTGACTGCAGTTTTAAAAGACAAGAAATTTCAATATTTTGAGAAATGGTGTATTTTAAATGTATTTTATAAACCAGGATCAAAACCATTAATAGAAATTATTTTCATATCTTTGTCTCAATTTTTTTTAGAAAGTGATAGTTGTCATGCTTAGATGTCACAGACATCTAAGACTGAGGTTTGAATGAAAGGGATTTTGGTTTAAATTTAACTGCATTTAGAAATTACTACCACAAAAACATGACAGAGTTGAATTCAAGTTTGTAGGGATAGAGCAACAATCTGAGGATAATTTCCCTTTGAAGAATGTTGGTACTCTGCTTGCACTCTAACAATTTTGTCAGCCTTTCTTCTCTGAAGTGCCATACAGACTTGAAAACAAGATAGAATCACAACATTAACTTGGCCTGTTGAGAACTGTGAATGCACTGGACTAGAGGCAGCAGTACACTACCCCACTGCTTCACACCCCCTGGTTAATCTTGAGGAAGACTGTTTGTTCATATGAAACTCTTTCAAAGAGAAAAGTTAGTTAATCTGCTTGAGATAGTCTGATTCATAGTTCTAGTGCCCTTCATGAAAGTCTTAGTTATGGCTAGGTTTAATTTTGAAAATTTAATCACAAGAAGAAAGGATTCATTATCTATTGCTTCCCTCAAACACAAACGCAAATGCCAAAACTTGTAATGGAAAAATTATTTTAGAGCCAAGGAACCTTTAAAATACTTGGAAGAAAATTGGAATGCTTTTCTCTTATGATAGAGTTTTTGGAAACAGAAATCTTTTTTTTCCTTGAAAATTCTTAACTTAATAGATTTTTGTATATGGAGAATGAAATTATAAGTGAATCTATTGTAAGACAAGCTTTTCCAAACTGTTTCAACTGTAATATTAGAATAATTGAATTTATTCTCACAAGTGAGATTGAGGTTCTTTGTGATAATTGTGTTTTTTACCCTCTTGTCTTTAATAGGGTACAGTTAGTGTGGCCATTATTTAAGATTGGTGGTTTCCTTTATCTGAAATTTAGGTTAAATGCTAATTCCTGGCATTTGCTATGGTTTTATAACTCTAAAATTCATTAAAGGAGAGATATTTATGAGTACCTGCAGTAGAAATTTCTCTTTAACAGAATCCTGTGAATGGAAGTATTTTACCTCAGAAGGCCACACTTTGGAGTAGGAAAGGCCATAGCCAGCAATAATTCAGATGTATTTGAACTTCAAGGATTAAATTTCTAATCAATATTGTACGGAGGGTGTTTCTTCCTAAATTAAAATGAGACCTGCTTCCTCCACACTGTAGCTCCAAAGATGATTCCTCTGGCCTCTTGTTAGTTGAGCAGTTCTTGAAAAAACAAAATCTCTAACATTAAAAATTTCAAGTGATCTCCAAAAGAACATTCTGCTTCTGGGGACAGAGAAAGTTCATCTATGTCCCCATAGGATCAGGATGATTTCTGCACAAAAATTCCTTATTTATGTTGATTTCAATAGTAGTAAAAATAAAAATTAATATCTGAGGACTACAGAAGAATATTTTAAAATAGGTTCAGTCTACTTCTGTGCTTTTTCTTTAAGCTTGAAGAATTAGTCTGAAGAAGAGACTAGAAAGATATTTGCCATGAGGCGTGGGTTGGAACCTCATTCTCTGGTACCTCTAGGGAAGGATCTGAAGAATAATGACTTTTTCTTCCTTATAAATTCACAAACCAAAGAGTTTCCTGAAAGTGCAGCCTCCTTTCCTAATCCCTTAGCTGCCTAACCTGCAAATTTCACTCCTTAGTGTTGTAGCAGACTCTGATTCCTCTCTTATTCCTCCTTTAATTGTTATTTCTGAGATTTTTAACTTTCTGTCATCCCTGCTGGTAACTGGAGGTTAATGTAAGAAAGTAAGCTACATAAAGAAGGGAATGCAAGGAAAAGTTGAAATATAGCAAAATAAAACGTACAATACAATGCTTTTGCTATAGAAGTATAAAAATTCAAATGGGATATTTTATATGGTTGTTATTTATGTGTAATATATATGTCTATTTTTATTTATTAAAGTATATGCAGCTGAGAATCAGTTTTGGGCTGTGGTAATAATGCAGTTGGTCATAAACGTGAGATTTCTGAAACAAATTAATAGTCAGTGTAATGCACTTTTGAAAATTAATTGATTTTTTGGCTTCTTCCTCAATGATTTTTGTACATATGGTTACTGGAGCTTAATGTCTTTGAATTATATTGTCCTAGGAAAGATGTGCTCTGGTCTCAACATGGAAACAAGTAAGATCTTTGACTAAATGAAAAGCGTATGCACAAAAGCATTCAAAAATGTATGTAGCAGGTTGTGTTTCACGAATGCCTTTATGAAGCAGCTTAAGATCTCTGCACGTTTAATTCTCAAGTCCAGCAACCAGCCAGTAAACCACAGTCCTCAGGTGAGAAATGAGAAATTTTGAGGGTCGTTGAACACATGAAATTTAGCAGGGTGCTCAACAGCCCTCAAAATTTCTCATTTGGGAGAATGCATATGTATTGCTTCCAAAAATGAAGGCGAACTTCACTTTCATCATTTGAGTTACATTTCTTCTTCACTCCTTCCCTTGCTCCCAGTGTCGCTGAGTCTCTTACACTATGAGTAGCTGGTCTGCCTTTCTGCTTGTTTTGCAACACGTACAATACACCTGCAGATTAAAGTGCTGGAGTAAGTTCAGTGTGAAAACATATACACCAAGTTGTGGTGTAACACTGAAATCCCAACCCATAAGCAAAAGTGCATGTTTGGGATATTTTTTCCCTTGCGTTCCTAATATACTCCCTCACACACAAGCATAAACGTGACGCTTTTCAGGTTAATGTGTATTATTTGCCTTTCTGGAGTTCCTTCCTTGTTGTTCTCCTCCCCAGACTCTGATATTTCCAGTGTTCTCAAAAACCCTCCAGTCTGAAAGAGGACACTAGGCCAAAATAAGTATCATGGATTTAAAATTCCAAGACTGATATTTTCTCCTTGCCTTTGAGCTACTTAGTCTCTTTTATAATTTTATAGTTGCAGAAAGAGCAATTTGTAGTTTTTCATCCAGAGAATTGATTTTGTGTGTGTTTGGGCAGGGAGCATCCTCAGAATAAGAACCACCTCATACCAAGAATCAAGAATAAAATTAATTTGTGAATCAGTGATGTTTAAAGACTTTTAAAAGCAATAAATTGCAATTGCTTAATTGTATGGTGGGGTTCATAAAAGGCACCTAATAGCAAGATGTCAAACTATTCCAGTTTATAAATAAACTATATTTTCTGTGAGCTCTTTCTCTAGTTGAACACATAGGTCAATTAAGTAATTTAAATGAATATTATTTGTCATTCTGTTATTAATACAAAATAATATTTTTCCATAAGGGAATAGGAAAACTGGAAAGGAAGGTTCTTCATGCTCATCTCTATTTATACTCTAGTTTTATGTTTCTTTTATCTTCTTTGTTTGGATCATCTTTTCTGTATTTTAAATATTTATTTATTGAAATACATATTTATTGACACTCCTGGTTGGTAGAGGTCAGCAGAATTCTTGACAAATGGCAACAGTGTGAAGATTCCACAAGTCCAAGTTTGCAGAATTACTAGGTTGGAGAGAAGGGCCTCCATGGTCTTTCACTTGGGTAATTTTTTTATTTTTTTTTTTTTTAACCTGGGACAGAAAAAGTAAAAAAGTTGCAGAAAGAGTAGCTGGCACACAGTTATTCCTGACCATACAAAGGACAAGGAAATAGTCCTGAAGATGCACTGGGATAAGTGTTTTATATCTGCATGAAAATCCTAACTGTAGGTTTTTAACTGCACTGGTGGCTAAATTGATGCCATAGTAAACAAACCCGTGGCGAGTTGTCTGGAGTTTTCAGTAGCTTTGTCTGTGAGCAAAGCTGGAGCTGTGTTAGAACTGCCTGGTCAGCTGCCCAGTTCTCATATAACCCTTAAACAGCACAGGCACCACTGCCCAGTCGGGTCAGACTTCTCTTTAACTGCTTCTCTCTGAAGATTTTTTTCATAGAAAATTGTATTTAGAAGTAGAAAGAAAGGAGTCTGTTAATTGAAATGCAGATTTATTTTTTTTTAACAAAGCCTTCTTTCCTTTTCTTGATCATTAGATATTTGATATTTCTTCATACTTTACTTTTTGAGAAAATAAATTAGTATCAGTGTGAGATAAAGTACTTGTATTTTTTTAACGGTTGTGTTACAACAGGCTCCATGAGGGTCCAGAGTTGAAAATCCTTTCATCATCTTCATAACTGCCACTTTTTTTCCTCTGTCCTCTGTTCATGCAAAAACTTGAATTCTGTATTAATGCTCTCTCATTTCTCTTGTGACTATGTCTTTGTGGTAATACTGAATCTATCATGAATCTACTTGAACTTTATCTCCTTATGGAAATATGTAGTATTTTAGGTAAAAAGGTTAGATACGCAGACTAAAAGCAGCCACTTCTGCCATTGTAAAAGCTTTTCAGAAAATGCATCCCGTGGGAGTTAAAGTACTGCAAAGGCTTGTATACTTAAGAAATAGACTATTAAGGAAATAGATTGTGTTAAACTTGAGTTGAACATGAGTCATAGTGTAAAAAGTCACTTTTGCTCCACAAAAAA